>JAAGKR010007990.1:0-30091 GCA_011419295.1 Clarias macrocephalus | reverse complement strand
AGTTTCCAGGCAATGGACCCAAAATTTCAACGTTTTGGTCCCCGAGCCACTTAGTTATTACTTTTGCCTTATGGCTCGGTGCTCCATCGTGCTGGAAAATGCCTTGTTCTTCACCAAACTGTTGTTGGATTGTTGGAAGAAGTTGCTGTTGGAGGGTGTTTTGGTACCGTTCTTTATTCATGGCTGTGTTTTTGGGCAAAATGGTGAGTGAGCCCCCTCCCTTGGATGAGAAGCAACCCCACACATGAATGGTCTCAGGATCTTCCAAAACTCTTGGCCTCACTGTTGCCTTTACTGTTGGCATGACACAGGACTGATGGTGGCGTCACCTTTTCTTCTCCCGACAAGCCTTTTTCCAGATGCGCTAAACAATCGGAAAGAGGCTTCATCCGAGAATATGACTTTGCCCCAGTCCTCAGCAGTCCATTCGCCAGACTTTCTGCAGAAGATCAATCTGTCCCTGATGTTTTTTTTGGAGAGAAGTGGCTTCTTTGCTGCCCTTCTTGACACCAGGCCATCTTCCAAAAGTCTTCGCCTCACTGTGTGTGCAGATGCGCTCACACCTGCCTGCTGCCGTTCCTGAGCAGCTCTGCACTGGTGGCTCTCCGATCCCGCAGCTGAATCCTCTTTAGGAGACGATCCTGGCGCTTGCTGGACTTTCTTGGACGCCCTGAAGCTTCTTAACAAGAATTTAACCTTTTTCCTTGAAGTTCTTGATGATCCTATAAATTGTTGATTTAGGTGCAATCTTAGTAGCCACAATATCTTTGCCTGTGAAGCCATTTTTATGCAACGCAATGATGGCTGCACGCGTTTCTTTGCAGGTCACCAGGTTAACAATGAAAGAACAATGATTTCAAGCATCACCCTCCTTTTAACATGTCAAGTCTGCCATTCTAACCCAATCAGCCTGACATAATGATCTCTAGCCATGTGCTCGTCAACATTCTCACCTGAGTTAACAAGACAATTACTGAAATGATCTCAGCAGGTCCTTTAATGACAGCGATGAAATGCAGCGGAAAGTTTTTTTTCGGGATTAAGTTAATTTTCATGGCAAAGAAGGACTATCCAAATCATCTGATCACTCTTCATAACATTCTTGAGTATATGCAAATTGCTATTATAAAAACTTAAGCGGCAACTTTTCCAATTTCCAATATTTATATAATTCTCAAAACTTTTGGCCACGACTGTAGTTGGCTAGGCAGCGCCATCTCGTGGCTGAAAGAATCCTAGCTTCATATTCCACAAGAAGTCATATTAATATTAATGAATATTTTCCCACTTTCTCTTCATACCAGGAAAATGACAAACTACGAAGGCTTGTTCCTGTAAATGGTAAGTTCATGTCCTTCTTTGTATAGGACACGCTTTGTCTCTGTGTCATTCCTGCATATTGTGGTTGAGCTCTGGTTCCTAAAATATATAGATTTTTTTTTTTTCCTCAGGAGATGACTCCCTAAAGAAAAGCTTTGACCTTTTTGGAGAGATAGACGTGAACTATCACAACCGATTCTTCAGGCTCCTTGGTCTCAGCGACAATGCCATAAGGAGGGCGGAAGTACCCTGGTCTTCCCCTGAGGACAGAGTGTACGAGCTGCTGAAGATCTGGATGGAGAAAGAAGGCATGACGGCGGATTTTAACAGCCTCATCGATGCCCTGCTTAGTCTGAACCAGAGGCTGTCTGCAGAAAACATTGTGGCAAGAGCCATCAGTAGCAGCTACTTCAGATACGAAGAGGACTGATATCTATAGGACAAGATCTTCCGCGGTGCTGTATTGTTTATGGATTTTATGGGATATTTGATGAAGTTCTATTTTGTCTTTTTTTCTATTGAAACAGTGCTGGGGGAAAAAAACTGGACTTTTGGCCATTTGAATGTTATTTATTATTTTTGTACCACATTTGTTTAAATTATGTATTGATCAGTTTTGATATATTTCCTTTCTATTTGTAGATTTTTTTTTGGTTATTTAATAATAAATGTCCTATTTGCTTAATGTATTTTGTATCATAAAATAAGACATATAATTGACCATACTATGGTAAAAAAGCAAAACAGAAAGATGATGGATGGTTTCATTTTTTCCCTTTCTTTTCTTCATTAGACACACACACACACACACAAACATATTGATAACAGAGGATTATTATTATTATGATTTTTTTGTTTTAAGCAATATGCTTTTTCTAAGGTTAGTAGCTTTAGTTTAATTATCCTGTAAGAACTATGTACTTAAATTGAATGATTCAATATTGCAGCTTGTCATAACTCTATTGACCGCAAGAGGGCCGTAAGGGTGTTGTATAAAGCGGTTTAAAGGGCTTGAAGAACGTAGTATTGTTATGGTTTACTATACACAATATTTATAATAATTATTACTATACACAATAGTTATTATTATTATTATTATTGTCTATCTTTAGGTTGCGTGATAATTTAACCCAAGGAGAAAATCGAACTCTGGGGGTGCAAGGTGACACTGCTAACCCCTATAAGCCACTATGCAACCCCCAACTAGTTATTTCCTCAAATATGGAATCAAGAAAACAAACATTATTTTGAGCATTGAGGACTAACAAAGACTAGATATTCATTAGATCAGCATGAGGCTGTAAGTCCCCCTGAATCAGTGAGCTATTAGTTAAAAAACTATTTTGGTCAAAAGCTAAATATATAAAATAAAACAAGGAAGAAAAACTTTTTATAGGCACTAAGGATGGACTATGAGGTAAACTCCTCGATTCTACTGGGTTTACTGGAATTGATTAAAGATTACTTCACCAAATGTGAACCATATTGCTGGAACTAGACAGTTCTTTTTAGACTTTTTTCCGTATTTATTTATTTACTTATAACTGTGTGAACAAATGAAAAGACAGTGTATATGGGCCAGCTTTGAAGTATATTACAGCAAAAATCTATAAATGCCAGCTGTTAGAGTTAGACTTTCACTCAAATATGCATCTATTCCGTATTCCGTATTCTTCCCCTTTCCTTGTTATACTAACCATCACTCTTGAAGGATTTCCATCAGGTGACTGACAAGCAGTTGCATCAAAAGATGTTGACTAATTAAGCATATAAATAGCCTGGTGCTGGTGCAACCTTTGTATTGTTGAGCTGTTCACTCGACCTCTCAACATGAGGTCCAAAGAAATGTCTATGCAAGTGAAAAAGGCCTTTATTTGGCTAAAACAAACAAACAAACAAAAAAATACACCCATCAGAGAGACAGCAAGAACATTGCTTATATCCATCAACTTTACATGAATATAGTGTAATACAGTCTTCCATTCAGAGTCAGCTACCCCTCTTGGAGATGATTTTTGTGGCTTATACTTCCTTTTGGAGGAAAGGAAGTATTCTGGACATCTGACAAGTCAGCTGTCTTCCCCTTGCATGTACTAAACTCGACCAAAAGATATACAGTTTATATACATTTATACTGTATGAATAGCAACTTACTCAAACTCGAAATGAAATATTCTTTGAGATTTTGAGATACTGGATTCTTTTTTTTTCTTCTTCTCATGAGCAGTAAACTGTAATTGTCTAAATAATAATTGAAAAAAGCAATCTTGAAATATTTCAATTTACATGTAATGAATCTATAATGTATTACAAAGGAAAATTAACTTAAACATTTTTAATGGGTATGCTGTGCAATAATTTACCATCATACCATAAGAACCACATGCTCTACATTTATTACAATTTAATTTAGTTCAGTTTTAAAGAGTAGCAAATGAATGCTATTTTTTTTTAAAATAATGTTTGGTTTGTATTTACACTACTAAAAAACATCAATCAATGTATAAAACTGAAAAGAAGTCAGTGAATATAATCACATGAACTGTCTCAACCACTGGTGTATTAGAGCCACTTTATTACCCAGGATGCATTGCGCCGAGGAAAGGCGGAAGTAAACAATGGAACTTCAGCTAAGCTAAGTCTGAGACAGAAGGTGTGTTTTAAATTATCCTAATGGTTACGAGGCAATAAAACTCATGAAAATGATAATAAACATGACGTGTTTTAGATTAATCGAGTTTAAAAAAAACGACTAATACAATTTATTTACTGGGCGCGCGAGGAGGAAGTTATTGGTTACTGTGGAAACGGCATGAAGTTGTTTTAATGTTCATTTCCTGAAACTGATCAACGTGTCCACATGCATTCAGTGACCGAGTTTGTTTGATTTGTGTGTGTGTGTGTGTGTGTGTGTGTGTGTGTGTGTGTTATTTATTTTACATACATGTGTATATAAATATATAAAATATGTGTCATATCTAAAATGTGTGTGTGACACACACACACACACACACACACACACAGTATACAGTACACACATGCATGTGCACCTGGGCAGCACCCCGGAAAAGAGGAAAGAATGTGATGCGAGGAAAGGGGAACTGAAAGCATCATGCGCTTTATTTTTGTAGTGATGTCACTAAAAGCAGGGATCTTTCAGAGTCAGATCACCCACACACATCACACTGGCACCAGTGCGTTTTTGACATTTCAGAGGATACTTACTTTTATATGCTTTGAACCCATTTGTTGAGGTAAGTCATTTTTAGGCTGGAACGTCTGATTGCTCAGGGGGTGTTAGTTAATGTTCTATAACAGCTCACTGACGGTAGATCCGGCTCTAAATAAAATCATGGTTTTATGTTCTTTCATGCAATTGAAATCTGAATGTTTTATTATTATTATTATTATTGATGGTGGTAAAATTGGAAGAAGAAGTATGGAAGCAGTCTCCAGTATCAATGTTTATAGTGAGGTTATACTAAGATAGTACAGTTATAGTAAAATTTCAGTCAGTCAAGAGGTCTCAAGTGATGAATTTCTTTTTACATTTACTCAAGATTCACATGTAGCTTATAAAACTAACGAAAAAAGGTTTGTCAGGGATTTAGTTTTTTTAAAAGAGATCTACTTCTAACCTAAAATGAAAGCATTAGAAAGGGGCTGCTTTAAGGGTTTCCCCATGGGACATAACGAGGAACTGTTTTTATCATCTAATGAGGAACCTCCACACAGAAACAGATGAAATATTTACACTGACTAGTTATTCAGGTACTAAAGCGTTGGCTGAGGCTGTGATTTTAAAACACATGCAATATTGTTTCAGGTCGTTCCAGCGATGAGGGCGAACATATCTTTTTACACAGCCTATATTCTGTGTTTGGTGCTCAGCTTGGTGTGTGTGGTGCTGGTCATCCACTGGAATGCCTCATACCGGGGTGGCTTCTCCTGGGACGGGAATATCACACAGTTCAACTGGCATCCCGTGCTCATGGTGCTCGGGCTGGTAGTACTGTACGGAAACGGTAAGGCTCAAAAAACTGTTTATGGTGATGTGAGGAGGATGAGTGATGCGTGGGAGTGGGGAACTATGGGGCCTTGTGTGTGAGTAAGTCATTTGAGGATTGCAGTGCATGACTAGTTTTGTTTATCGTGGATATAAATAATTATCTGGAGCATGTGATGACAAAATGTATGTGGATGAGTGACACAATCAGCAGTGTAATCACATATGTCTAAATTTAATTATATGTTTATCTTAGCTGCTGTGGTGTATCGTATCCCGCTGTCCTGGACTCAGGATAAACTGCCATGGAAGATTCTTCATGCATGCCTCCTCCTGTTTGCTTTGATCTTCACCATCATAGGCTTGTGTGCTGTGTTCAACTACCACAACGCCAATAAAATACCCAACCTATACTCGCTGCACAGCTGGGTGGGAATCCTCACCAGTGCCCTGTTTGCTGCTCAGGTGCAGAAAAACATACAAATAAACTCTATATAAAGAGGCACTTTTCCTTTCAGTGGGATGCATTTAAATCTATGTGACTATGGAAATGCATGTTTTAAGAAAGAATATGAACCTTCCCTATTCAGATTTGTAGTGTATTTGTAAATAGTTTATAATACTCTTCTCAAATTGAAAATTTCTAATTCAAATGTAATTTTTCTTGTCACTGTAGTATGATAAGCAATGAAATGCTTATACAAATGTTCATGACCTAAAAAGTGACCTAAGATTTTACTGTAGTCAATTTTACAATTAAAAAATTGAACATTTTACAGTTTACAAAGTTACAATACAATATAATGAAAATATAAATATATAAGTTACACAGGATGTGCAGAGCATGCGATATAAAATGTTATAAAAGGGTAAAGACATGACTTGCAGGTATAACAGCAGTATAAGTTGAACATGAGATGAAGTTATATGTGTGTCAGCTGCAGGGTTAATATCCATGTCTTCTCTCTGTGCACGTTTAGTGGGTTGCTGGATTTGGAGCATTCCTCCTGCCGTGTTCCCCCATGTCATTGCGAGCGTTCGTCAAACCCGCTCACGTGTGGATGGGAACCATCATTCTGGTCCTCAGTGTTGTATCCTGCATCTCCGGCATTAACGAGAAGCTGTTTATGACACTGTAAGTGTATAACAAATCAGGATGTGTCTTTAAATTAGCCGGATTCAAGTCTGGCGGATTTCGGCAGGATTAAAGCTTAGTGTACTCAAAGTGTAAACGCTGTGTTGTGTGAGATCACGTACAGAAGGAGGAATTTTCCCATCTACATTTTGCTTTCTGGCTTGCTGGTCCAATGTGACTGACTTCCTCCTACTCACATGGCCAGTCATTGGGCTTTTCTGAACTTTTAAATGGGGAAAACCAGATTTATGTAGAAATATGTAGCTCCTTAAATCCACCTTCTTTGTACATTAAAAGGAAGTAGTGAGGGGGAAAAAATCAAGCCCACACAGAACTGGTAAAAACTTGCTTTTTAATGCAATATGCAAGACCTTATTCTGATCCTTACTCCAAGTCTGGTGAACATACATTTAATAATGACCTGTAATACTGTGTTTGTATTAATGCTCAAAAATAGGAGAATAAGTTTGTATTAGAAAACAAGGCTCTGTTTTTTTGTCCATTTTATTTTTACACATCAGCGTTTCATAGACTTTTAGACATGCCCTTTACACCATGCTAAACTGGGGCACATTTACTGAACACCATGCATGTCATGGCTAACTGACCCCGATTTTAGTTTTGGTTTTGGCCAGACTGTATCAATGAGCGCTGTTTACATACTGCACGTTTGTCTGAATGAAAAAAAAAGAGGAAAATAAAACCTTTAGAGTGGAAACAAAGGGAGTCTCAGTATGAAAGGTCCCTAACAGCAATTCTGATCTGCTATTGGCCTGTCCTTTTAGAAAGAAGGGAACCAATGAGACGCTGCCGTACAACCAGCTGCCATCGGAGGCAGTACTCGGCAATTCGCTTGGAGTCGTCATCGTGGCATTGGCACTGGTCGTCCTGAAAATCCTGTCCAATCAGAACTGGCAACGTCCTGAGTCAAGGAGTGAGTCGACAGGCTACAGGGTGAGCCTTTGTGTGTGTGTGTGTGTGTGTGAGTGTGTGTGTGTGTGTGTGTACAAGAAAGATGTTACAATTCCTATGGATACAACCAGTTCTTGTTTATATTTTGCTTCTTTAAAAGCAAAGTATTACTTACATAAACATGCACTGCAATGTGAAATTCAGGTGACATTAGACATTATGGTGTCTAGTAGTTATTGTTGTGTGGTAAATAATGAGCCATACAAATACAATAACTATTGCTTTACAGTATTATATACATATACATACACTATATATATTACAGGCATTCATGTTGCCCCCCCCCCCTTTCTCTTCTTTTCAGCAACTGCCAGGGAATGACGGCTGAAGTCTCAGCTTTCATGATGCAGTGACGTGGTGATGCTGTCTGCTTCATGGGTTACATTCTGGATCAATTTAACAAACAGATACAGAGGAGCGTTCTTCCTTTTAGCTCTTTTATTACATTATTTATTCACTTCTAATTAGACCAGGTGTTTTCTCTTTAAGAGTAGAACAGCGCATCATTAAACAACAACAAAAAAAAAAACTGTGTACCGTGATAAATAAAAAAAAGAAAATTAATAGTTGAGAGAATGGATGTTCGGAGATTTGTATTACCTTATTTGATGTTCTATATGTGAAGTGAAAATTGTATAAATCTTCTATTGAGAATAAAGAACATTAAAATATATATCTCAAAATAAATGTTTTTGTTTTTTACATAAACAATACACCTTTCCAAATGTATGACCCATCTAACTGTCTGTCTTTGTTCTTCAATCCGGCCCAAACTGGTTTTGTAAGAGGGGAAAAAACATAACTGATGCTATTCAAACTTGGCCAATAGGAAACAGAGGGGATATTTCATCCAATCAGAGCTCTCTTGAGTCAAATTAGCATATGCGCTGTATATATACTGAGTTGCTGGTTTCGAGGCACGTATTTAACCCCATTCCACTTTGGTTGGAATAATATATATTTTTCGTGATCGCGATGCCGGAACCTGCAAAAGCGGCTCCTAAGAAAGGCTCGAAGAAAGCCGTAACTAAAACAGCCGGTAAAGGCGGAAAAAAGCGCAAGAAGTCACGCAAGGAAAGCTACGCCATCTACGTTTACAAAGTGCTGAAGCAGGTCCACCCGGACACAGGCATCTCGTCCAAAGCCATGGGTATTATGAACTCCTTCGTGAACGACATTTTCGAGCGGATAGCCGGCGAGTCGGCGCGTCTCGCGCACTACAACAAGCGCTCGACCATCACGTCGCGCGAGATCCAGACCGCCGTGCGCCTGCTGCTTCCGGGGGAGCTCGCCAAACACGCTGTGTCCGAGGGCACCAAGGCTGTGACCAAGTATACCAGCTCGAAGTGATCAACACCTTCATCTCCACGTTAAAACAAAACATTTTAAAAAAAGGCTCTTTTTAGAGCCACCCTGGTCCCTATGAAAGAGCCGTTTTTCCGCCTTTGTCATTTGTTTAGTGTTTGCCAAAAGAACTGTTGACACACATAACACAATGCACTGTTTTATACGTGAAATAAAAACAACAATAAATAATAACGACCACATTTAACAAAATACACACGCTCTCCGTTGTTTTGCGCACGTTGTTCTGATTTGGCACCGGGCCAAATACACAACGTACTGGTTTCAATTAGGTCCGCGTCGTAGGTATATACGGCCTCGCTGACACACTGCCCTTCATTTCTCCGATCACTGCGCAAGATCGCAAAGAGCAGCACGAACGCATCAGCATGTCTGGACGAGGAAAAGGCGGAAAAGGGCTCGGGAAAGGCGGCGCCAAGCGGCACAGGAAGGTTTTGCGTGATAACATCCAGGGCATCACCAAACCCGCGATCAGGCGTTTAGCTCGCCGAGGAGGCGTCAAGCGAATTTCTGGGCTGATCTATGAGGAAACCCGCGGTGTGTTGAAGGTCTTCCTGGAGAACGTGATCCGCGACGCCGTGACGTACACGGAGCACGCCAAGCGCAAGACTGTCACCGCCATGGACGTGGTGTACGCGCTCAAACGCCAGGGACGCACTCTGTACGGCTTCGGCGGCTGAGCACACACTTCCGGACTTCACACGTTTAAAAACACCCAAAGGCTCTTTTAAGGGCCGCCCAGTTAATCTCTAAGAAGGGCAAACTCCACGCTCTGAGTTTTTAGTTCTACTGATTTTTTTTATTTTTAGATTGACTTCGGTAAAATAAAGATGTTTATAATAATCTTGTGTTTTCTGTTGTCTTGGGGTAGAACTAAATGTTTATATAGTATAATTATTAGGATACCAGATAGTGTTTATAAGAGCAGTTTGTTTTATGCACAGTGGGATAAAGTTATATGAAACACGAATAAAATATACAACCACTAAAATAGGCATATGCATTATTTAATTACTATTATAGATTCATTTAAATTTTGTAGAATTTTAGTTTTATATAGTTGTATGCTGTTTGTTTATTAAAAATGAGGTGGACAGAATAATTGAATGATGCATTATGTGACATACACACACACACACAAAATCATGATCAGTCTATGTGCATTTTCAGCATATGTAATTTAAAGGGTGGGATGTAGGTGGGGGGGGGGGATGTTATTTGTTTATTCTAACTAAATTAGTAAAGAGTGTAAGTAGTATATGATCAGGTTATTTATGGCCTGGGGTATGTTGCTTGATTTTTTCTATTTCATGGATAAGGTCTTTTTTTTTTTACATAAATAATATATTATAATGAATTTAAACATACAAAAGTTGATTATAAATTTGTTAACTAAAAGTCTATCACATCTTCCGGGTGAATTAAAATATCACAATGTCCTAATTATGAAAGCAACAATAATTTCCTAATTTGTCTGGTAACCCACGTTTATTGAAAGTGATAGCATAAGGCTGGTAAAAAAAAGGCTTAGTTTTAGTCTTTACTATATTTATGAACTTTATACACAACATACAGAATGAACGTACCAATAGAACACTACTACTACTAGTGTTGAGGTAAAACAAACCGCATATCAGGTCATATAGTACAAAGTTACAGTGACAAAATACTTTTGTTATTAATATAATCTTAGCGATTAAACCAGAACTTTTACTATTTACTCTTCATAAGTTTATCATGAATCAAAATGGAAGATAATCCTTAGTGAATGAGGTTTAGGTCACTGATTCAATGTGCTTCTTTTACTTTGATGCATAGAGGACAACGAGGAAAGTCCTCAGTAAAGGTAAACACTTCTCCAGTTACAATGAAAACAACAAAGACTAAACAATGGTTAAAAATTAAGACTTATATAAAATTTCAGTAATGATAGAAGTATAAAAATGTGACGGGAATAGTTCATGAGACAAGTTTATGCATCAAAATGTATCTGATTCAGATCATCCATTCTGTATATGTCTCAGTTAGCATTAATCATTAAGCTGTCCTTAATAATTAGTCTGTTATCCATCAATAATAAGCATTGATTTAGCGAGCTTTTAATTTAACGTGATCGCAAAACTCAACGTTTGATCGGAGAACATTAGTCTTCAGAGTTAGCCACAATACCGAGGATAGGACACATCCCACACACTGCTAATGCTAACATTCACGTTTCAGATGGAAATGCCAAAGTCTGGGAATTTCTTCCGACTGAGACGGTTTTATTCGATTGTTTGTGTTTATTTGTTGGAATGTTTGGCAAAAATTGGACATAATTATAGTTCGGTGAAATAAAACTAGATTCTGTGAGATTAACTGAGGTTGAAATGGCGACGGGGTTGAAGTGTGTTACCTCCACCGCTGAAAATCCGCTAAAATTACTCGGTGTTAAGGAAAGTCCGGGTAAATCGAACATTTTTATATGAATCAGAGTCTTTTCTGTGTGTATTCTCTATAAAATCTGTATTTTATCACGGATTTTGTGATATAAACTGTAAAATAATAGAGGAAGTACTGTTTCCTCTACTCAGTCTCCCTGCAGATTTGGCTGCGTTTCTGTCATTTTAAATAAAATGGCCGGGCAAACCGAGCAAACCGGGGAATAGACATGCAAACCGGGAACTCAGCTGTCGGGGAAGGTTTTTTGCAGCGCGATTTATTGATCATTTGATCGGAAATTACAGCGTTTCTCGAGGTAAGAAAACACATCTGAAGTCCACTCTGTACTGCTGGGAGCAGCCGCGCGCTCGGTTGAGTCTATAAGGTTCTCATCGCCGGTTTATATGTCGCCCTCAGCTGTTCGACGTAAACATCGTCACTTCGTGCGGGTTATTTTTCCTCACCAAGGCGTCGTAAACGTTCTCATCAAACTTTTTCAACGCTCCCAAACGATGGCAGAGACCGCGCCAGCTCCTGCAGTCTCCACTGCCAAAGCGCCCAAAAAGAAATCCGCGGCAAAGGCGAAGAAGTCCGGCCCGAGTGTTTCAGATCTCATTGTGAAAGCCGTGGCTGCGTCTCAAGAGCGCAAAGGCATGTCTCTGGCCGCGCTGAAGAAGGCGCTCGCGGGCGGCGGATACGACGTCGAGAAGAACAACTCGCGCGTCAAGCTCGCGCTCAAATCGCTCGTTAAAAAAGGTTCGCTCGTGCAGACCAAAGGCACCGGGGCGTCCGGTTCGTTCAAGGTAAGCAAAGGCGGTGCGGTGACAAAGCCAGCCAAGAAGCCTGCGGTCAAAGCCAAGAAACCTGCTCCGAAAAAACCCGCGGCTAAAGCGGCCAAGCCTAAAAAATCACCAGCCAAAAAAACGGCTGCTAAAAAGGCGCCTAAGAAAGTGAAGAAACCGGCGGCAGTCGCGGCCAAAAAGGCTGTTAAGAGCCCGAAAAATGCGAAGAAACCTGCGGCAAAGAAAGTGACCAAGAGCCCGAGTAAGAAGGTGAAAGCAGCGAAGCCTAAAGCAGCCAAACCCAAAGCGTCCAAGGCGAAGAAGACGTCTGCCAAGAAGAAGTAAGAGACTCCACCATGCTTTCAATTCATAAACAACCACTTTTTAAAGACACCGAGTTTTCACAAACTGTTAAATTTGGACTGAGCATGCGCAGAACTACAAAAGGAGGATGTGTTAAGAGACTTTTCAAGAAACACCAGCGAGATGAACTGGATTTTCAGATCTTTCCATCTGAGATTTCCACACCTTCACAGAAAAAAACATGGTTTGCGGAGATCTTTGTTTATATAAATGTCTTTTGTTTGGTAAAATACTTTTTTATTCCTTACATGTGTAAATCCCAGGAAAAAAACATCCTTATCAATATCGCATAAATTTTAGCGCATAAATTGTGATGGAATAGTTTAATGGAAATGTTGCTATTGATTGAGTGGGATCTGAAAACACGACACCTCTCACTACCTCTCTGCACACCATGCACTAATCCGATTAAGGCTTTCTGCCGCTCTCCCAGTCCCTGTCCGAGCTGCTTAGACTGCAGACCTGGGGAAAACAAACAGTGTAAGGGCAAACAAAATAAGTGCTTACACTGAAACTCTAGTTGTAAGTACCATTTAATATGTTTTAATTTCATGTATTTTTTTCATCTAATCTCATAAAGTCTGTCCACATGTTAGTATCATGTTTCTATTTGTAAATATATCCTGATTGAAGTTTCTTGTACATAATAAAATATGTTAATTTATTATTATTTTGTGTGTGTGAGTGACAATAACTGCTTTCCTGTCTGTAGTTGTAGTATAACATCTCTCTGTTTCTCTTTTTCACCGAAACCTTTGAGCATTTATGTAAAAAAAAACATTTGATACAAAATCTTGCAATAAAACTCTAAGTAAAATCCAAAGTTGTTTTTGTGTAGTTATTACTGCCACATTTTACTTTACTGTAAGAATTATAATGCTATTAAAGATAGAGCATCATTCACATTCTACACCATAAGTTGAATATTTCTTGAAATCTCTAATTGATACACAACTAGAGAAGTTGTAAAAACTGTCAAAACTCCACCTAGAATAATGTTGAATGTATTAATATTGTATTGTTGGCTCAACTTCTTACTGTGGAATTTGCAGAGACAACAGATAACATTGTGTACTTTAAATAAATTCAAGCGGAGCCAGCAATTGACCTTCACTGAGGTACAGTCACTTAATTTTATAAAACATAAAAAAGAAACAAGAAAGAAAACTTTTGGTGAGTCAAAATTACTTTAACAGAATTATAATTATATATCTCTTTTTTTTTAAAAAAAAAAAATGCTATATATTCCAAAATGTCATTTTTATTCACATTAACATTACTCCCATTGTTCCAAGATGAACAGAATTAGATGAGTTTTTTTTTACTGTTTTTAACAGGCAGTTCATTAACATCAATGAGTTAAAAACACTGACAATGACTGCTGGAGTTTTAAAGCTAAGATTAATAGAATTCTATGCCCTGCTGTTCTTGAACTTGACTTGAGGTATGTAATTAATTACTGATTTATTGCACAATCTAAATGTTAAAAAGGTAAAATAAATAAAATAAAAACAACAGAATTGACAATGAGTATATGTTTTCTGTTTATGTGATACTACATGCAAGATGACCTCATAAATATAATGTAATCACATGCAGTAGTGAGATTCAATGTTCGAACCTGATTGCCTAGAAAATCAGGTCATGCTGTTAGAGGAATTGAATCTGTAACAGTGACCCCACTTCATCATTCTACTCTGTCATTTAATATTTTCCTAAAACAGCACACCCTTGTGTGATTTATTCTATACTTAATTCATGTTAATGCACATTTTCAGCAACAAAAAGGACCTTTATGTATTTGAAAGCAGTGTAAATGTATTTTCCCCTCATACCCTGTTGTCATTACATCAATTGTCAAGCTGTTGTCATCCTCTTGTGGTGTGCTCTGTCATTGATCGGTCATTGCAGGTTTGCAAAGCATTTTGGGAATTTGATACAAAAGTCATATATAAAAAGAAAAAGAAAAAAAAAAAAGAAATTGCTATCTCTGACTGCCTGTGGCATGACAACTGAGATATACCTTTATGTTCATGAGCTTTTTGAGGTGAGTTTTCAGCAAACAACCAACACCAATTTTTACATTTTACACTCAGTCATGTCATAGTTTCCATTTTACCATAAACTGTTCGGACTTCACTCAGACTTTTCAATTTTATTGAGTCTAAATATCTTAGTTATGAGTTGAATGAGGTTACCTGTTGAATTATAAATTATTTCACATCGTATTATGCTGCCATTACAACAATGATCATGCAATATATGGTGTATAATTTTCTCATGTAAATTCACCAATTTATAATTATAAATATAATCAGCGATTGAGTGTAAACCTACTCTGAGGTCAGTCAACACATTAATTACAAACAAGCAACTTTATTCTGTATAAGTGTATTCTTACATTTAGGCATTAGACAGGTGCTTTTATCCAGAGCTACTTACAAAAGTGCTCACGTTTCTGACATTGGATACATCCTTACACTGAGTTACTAGGTTACTAACTAAGTACAAGTCAAACACTGTTGGGAAAGTTTTTATTATTCTTTTTTTTGTGTGGAATTAACCAAAGTACTGAAGAAACAGATATCTCTTAGGTCAACGTTTACAGATTTCCAAAGACTGTACAGACATCTAGAGGAAGTTCCGCTCCCCCGTCTAGGTGCCAGAACAGAAAAGAGTATAAATCCATGTCTTCCTTGATCTCTGGGTGATGGTGGAACCAGCCAAGCATGGCTGAAGGACCAGAGGGAACGAGGTGCGGTGTGATTAGAGCTGAGAGGTATGTGGGTGCTGGGCCGTTTTCAGCTATGTAGGCAAGCATCAAGGTTTTGAATTCGTCGTGGGCAGTTACAGGACGCCAGTGCAGGAAGCAAAGTGGCGTGATGTGGAAGAATTTGGGAAAGTTTGAAAATGAGATGTGCAGCTGCATTTTGAATCAGCTGTATAGGACGAATGGTGGATAGAGGTAGAGCTGCCAGAAGCGAATTGCAGTAGTCCAATCTTAAAATAACAAGTTGTTTGTCCAGGGAGATTATAAGGTCTTGAACGGGGGACGAATCACCAGAGATGAATAGCAGTTCAGTTTTACTCAGATTGAGCTTCAGCTGAATCCATAATGAGATGTCTCCCAGACATGTTGAGAGCTGAGGAAACCTGAGGGAGGAAAGGGAAGGAGGAAGTTGCATGTCATCTGCATAACAATACAGTAGTATGAAAAGCGGTGCGAGGACATTACCTTACTAAGACTCTGAGTATAGAGGAAAAACAGGAGAGGACTACATACTGGGCCCTGTGGGACACACAAAGAGAGTCTGCGTGGGGCAGATGTGGATCCCCTCCATGTCACCTCATATGACCTATCTTCTAGGTAGGAAGCAAACCATTGCCATGCCGTGCTACAGATTAGGTTGTAAGAATGGAAAAGAGAATAATAGAATAGAATAGAATAGAATAGAATAGAATAGAATAGAATACTATGCAAACGTATTCTAAGCATGCTTATATCTAAACCTTGTAGTGCAGGAATGTTGATCAGATGGGATGAGTTAAAATTCTAGAGCATGTGAGATGGGACAGATGGGAGAGACCATTTAATATTTTGTTTAAATTGACTAAATAAATGGTTGTTTGCTCTCACCAACCTTCTTTATTGCCGTGTAAAGATAAGATGTTTAATACAAAAAACAAAACAAAAAGGCATGAAGTTGTTTAAACTGCATTAAAAATGCAGGTACAAGGGGAGCTCAGTGATTACCATTTCTTTGCTTTAGTGTGACATAATGTCCTATTGTCTGACAGACATAATATTTTCATATATCTAAAAATTAAATAAATAAAAAAAGCTCAGCATTGCATTAGGGGAGATAAAATCATCACTCATCTAAATGTTATATTATTTTTCAACAGTTTTAAATGGTTGTCAGCGAAATTTAACTCATGTTTTTTTTTTGTTTTTAAGGTCAACCTTTCCAGTGAAAGGGATTGTTATTCATTAATTCATATTCAATAAGTAAATATGTAAAAATCCAACTAGATAAATGTTGCATTAGTTATATGGGGTTCAGGTCAGGCGAGTTTGCTGGCCAATCAAGCACAGTAATCCCATTGTCATTGAACCAGGTTTTGGTGCTTTTGGCAGTGTGGGCAGGTGCCAAGTCCTGCTGGAAAATGGAAAATTGGAAAATGAAGTCAGCATCTCCATAAAGCTCATCTGTGGAAGGAAGCATAAAGTGCTCCAAAATCTCCTGGTACACGGCTGACCCTGAACTTAATGAATCACAGTGGACCAACACCAGCAGATGACATGGCTCCCCAAATCAACACAGACTGTGGAAACTTTACACTGGACTTCAAGCATCTTGCAGTGTGTGCCTCTTCATTCTTCCTCCAGACCAAATGAGATGCACTCGCAACTGAGCAACAGACCAGTTCTTTTTTTCTTTAGCCCAGGTAAGACGCTTCTGACGTTGTTTGTTGTTCAGGGGCAGATTGACAAGAGAAATACGACATTTGAAGCTGATGTCCAGGATCCATCTGTGTGTGGTGGCTCTTGATGCACTGACTCCAGCCTCAGTCCACTTCTTGTGAAAGTCCCCAACACTTTTGAATGGCCTTTTTCTGACAGTCCTCTCCAGGCTGCGATCAACCCTGCGGCTTGTGCACCTTTTTAATCCACACTTTTTCCTTCGACATAACTTTCTATTAATGTACTTTGATACAGCAAGTTAGGAACATCCAACTTCTTTTGTAATTACCTCTTGAGGCTTTCCCTCCTTATGGAGGATGTCAATGATGATTTTCTGCACAACTGTCTGGTCAGCAGTCTATCCCATGATTGTGCTTCATACTGAACCAGATTGAGAGATCATTTAAAGGCTCAGGAACCCTTTGCAGGTGTTATGGCTTAATTAGCTGATTAGAGTGGGACACTTTAAAGCCTAGAATATTGAACCTTTTCACAACATTCTAATTTTCTGAGATTGTGGATTTGGGGTTTTCATGAGCTATAAGTCATTATCATCTTAATTATGACAAATCACAGCTTAAACCATCTTGCTTTGCAAGTAATGAGTCTATCTCATATATTAGTTTCACCTTTTAAGTTGTATTACTGAAATAAATGAACTTTTGCACAATATTCGAATTTTTCGAGTTTCACCATCGGGTAACTTATCTGTATAAAAAGCGAATTGATTAGATAACCGGTTATTTTAAAACATCAGTCCACACAGTTACGTACTACTGCTATACAGAGCTTTAACCCATCATTGTAATTCCAGAAACATTTTTTTGCATTCTCCGGTGGTATATCCAGTATATCCTTATTAATATCTTTTATTTTTATCAAAGATATGGAGTGACGGATGGCCTTTTGTAGCTACTGGTAGAGTGTGAACAAGCTGATAAAGTTGCTGTGGTGTTGGAGGGGACTGTAGTCCTTGATGGCCTGCACTGTAAAAAGTCCCAAACTAGTTCAACTAACCTTCTTACAGTGGTATTTGTGGAGACAACAAGTACTGTTATATTAGGTTCTTGAAAACTTTGGACACACAGACTGAATAGACTAAAAAAATCAAGCTGAACCAGCAATTTACCTTCCCTGAGATGCAATCACGTGATTTTATAAGAATCTCTCCCCCCCTCCCCCCCGCCAGACTGACGCTATCAAACTGAACTAAAAAGGTGAAGATAGCCATTTTTTTATCCCTATATCAGGGGGAAGAGTTTTATATATATATTTAAAATTAAATATGTTTCAGTTAACTTAAAAGGTATAGGTATAGCTTGCGAGCTAAACTTTCAACAACCATATATATCTTTTTTCCTCACTTTGCCCTGACTTTTGCCCAGCAACAGAGTCCCGCTCCACCGCACACCGCCCGCGCGAGCACTCAGCTAACAAAAATTAAAGTTTGGCTTCAGAGTCGCTAATCCAAATGTAAGGGGTTCGACCCTATGTTTCACGGTCCCCCTTTTCAAAGTCTTTGGGGCGCATCACATCGACCCGCTCGCGTGCCACTGTTTTTGAATAAATCCACCACGTAGTGAGGTCCAGTCTCCCAACAGACCCAGAGCTACATTCCCCGCTGTGTTTTATAGAACAGAGAGAAGCTCGGGATCATTAGCGCTGATAGCTCACCAGTCGTGCCTAGTTAGGCGGCCCCATTCCTTCGCACACCTGCAGAAGGGGAGGCCGCCTACCTAGTGAGCGAGGAGCGATATTGATTTGGGCGCATGCCCATCACAGGCGCACGCCGTGACACCAAACATGTAGTTACTCCTGAGAATGACAAAGTAAACCCCTTGAAAACATTAAACTCTTTTAAAAATGAAGCAATGTGTATCTTTAACACATCATTAGAATTCCAGAAACAGTATTTTAGACACTGCAGTAGAAGATTGGGTCAGAGGGGTGACAGTTGGCCTTTTGGATCTACAGGAGGAGCATGAACAAGCTAATGAAGTTGTAGTAGTCCTTGAGGGCCTGAGTGTCTATGCAACAGCCTTAGAAATGATGTTTGGTCAGGTCTGTCCTCTGAACATTGAATTCGAAAAGGACTCGACACCTTTGAAGCCATCCAAACGATTTCTATCGGACTTAGAGAGACATGCTCCCCTCAGATTCAGATGCTGAAAAACAAATTCTTGTTGCCATAGACTCTTTGTGGCGGACACACACAAAAAAACTGTTCATCTTTGCTAGTTTAAAAATGGTTATGATATTGTAATATAAAATAATCAGTAAGAGACTGATAAGCATCTGGTGTTATCCAGGTATTTTTTTAAGTAATGTTTGTGTGTTTTAATTGTTGGGGTATTGTTAGGCTAACTTAATAGAATAAAAAAAAAATAGAAAAACAATAACTTGAACCAATGAGATAAAATGGAAGACAGCTGACCTTTTTAAGTAGATAAGAAGTAGGGCTAAGTCAATCCTAGAGAAATATAATTAATTTAACCGAGTGGTGCAGTGGTAAAGCGCTCGCCCTATCATCTGGAGATCGCGAGTTTGAATCCCGGGTGATGCTGTAACCTCTCGCAGCCAGAGAAGGAGCCTAGAGAAAGCTGATTGCCTGAACTCTGCAGCCAATCAGGGGTGTCTGTGAACTCATGCAAGCGGAAGGAGCGGATAGTGCTGTCCTCCGAGTGTGTGAGCAAGCAGTTCGAAAAGATGCGGTTGGCTGGCGTCAGATGGTTCAGAGGAAACTATAAAATAAAATATTTTGTTCAGCCAGCACATTCCTCTAAAAGTTGAGTGAACTTAAAAAAACTGTACAACTTGTTGCTAAACTTTTTTATTTTGAAGGGACTTTTTTTTTAACAGTGTAACACAAAGTGTAAATAACTGTTTAAAATTAAGATTAAAATACGTCATCTCTGTATATTATTTAAAACTTCTTTATGCCACACCATAGGCCACATGTACCTGAGCAAAGTTAGTGGGAGAGAGGTGAATCTTTCCAGGAGAGCATGGCCTACTAAAACTTACTCCAAGAGCACAGTGATCACTCAGGTCAGTGTTCATAATTCAACAATGAGAGAGAGACTGGGCAAAAAAACCCTGGGAGAGTTCCAAGGCGAAAGCCACTGCTGAGCAAAAACATTCTTGTTCTTAAATCAAATTGAGAACCTAAAACAGGCCCTCTGCGCTCAAGCACACTCCAGTATGACTGAATTAAAACAATTCTGCATAGAAGAGTGGGCCAAAATTCCTCCACAGCGATGTGAAAGACCCATTATCAGTTATCGCAAATTCTTGATTGCTGTTATTGCTGACAAGGGTGGCACAACCAATTATTAGTTTTAGGGAACAATTACTTTTTCGCATAAGGTCAGGTAGGTTTGGACCGTTATTGTTTCCCTTATTAATAAAATAATTTAAAAATAGCATTTTGTATTTATGCGGGTTATCTTTGTGAAATATTAAAAATTTAATTAGTTTGATGATCTGTATCATTGTATCACTGTATCAAGTGCAACAAATATGGAAAGAAACAACATCCAGGAAGGGGGTAAATACTTTTTCACAGCACTATACAGTATATGTGTGTGTGTTCTTTCATAGATTTAAAATCACTATTATTGTTCTAGAATGCAGAAAATTGTAAATAAAAACAAAACAACAACAATAATAATAATAATAATAATAATAACAATAATAATAATAATTACTTTCCTCATTTGTCTGATTGACCTGCTTAATAATAATAATAATAATAATAATTGCATAATTATGTTCAAAATTAACTTTTCCATTTGTGACGTTAATATACACACGTACACAATAAATGTACCACCAGAACACTACTAGTGTCAAACTCATAAACACCTACATCACGACATACAGTAAAAGTTGCAGTGACAATAGTTTTTCTATCTATATTATCCCAGGGATTAATCCAGCACTTTTACTGTTTACTTTTCATAAGGTGATCATGACTAAAAATTCAAGAAAATACTTAGTAAATAATGTTAGATATACTGTAAAAAAAAAAAGTGACGGGAATAGCCCACGAGATATGATCAAACAGCAAATTCCTCAGTTTTGAATTTACACTTAGATTGCTGAATTAATATCCAGAAGTGTTTATACATGTCCATTTGGACTCTGGGTTACTGTGTATGTATCTACTGTAACTTAGTGTATCCAGTCTACATGTCTCCGTTAGCATTAAGCTACTAAGTGTCATTGATAACTCATGCCTGAAGTCTTGTTACACATAAATTATATGCATTGTGCTGATTTAGCGAGCTTTTAATTTAACGTGAGTACAAAGCTCGACGTTTGAACGGAGAACATTAGTCTCAGAGTGAGCCGCAATACCCAGGATAGGACACATCCCACACACCGCTAGTGCAAACATTCCCGTTTCAGATGGAAAAATGCTAAGGACCGGGAATTTCTTCCGAACGAGACGATTTTATTTCCCTTTTTGTGTTTATTTGTTTGAATGTTTGGCAAAAATGGGACATAATTAATGTTCGGTGGGATGAAACAAGATGAAATGAGGTTGCAATGGCGACGGGGATGAAGTGTGCTAATTCCACCGCCGAAAATCCACTAAAACTACTCGGTGTTAAGAAAAGATGGGTAAATCGACCATGTGTATGTGGATCAGATTCTTTTCTATGTGAATTCTATATAAAATCTGTATTTCATTACGGATTTTGTGATATAAACTTTAAAAGAACAGAGGAAGTACAGTTTCCACCACTCGGTCTTCCTGCAGATTTGGCTGCGTTTTTGTCATTTTAAACAAAATGGCCGGGCAAACCGAACAAACCAGGGGCTAGGCAGGCAAACCGGGAACTCAGCTGTCGGTGAATGTTTTTTGCAGCGCGATTTATTGATCATTTGATCGGAAATTACAGCGTTTCTCGAGGCAAGAAAACACATCTAATATCCACTCTGTACTGCTGGGAGCAGCCGCGCGCTCGGTTGAGTCTATAAGGTTCTCATCGCCGGTTTATATGTCGCCCTCAGCTGTTCGACGTAAACATTGTCACCTTGTGCGTATTTTTTTCAGTCGGTGTAAACGTTTTCATCAAACTTTTTCAACGCTCCCAAACGATGGCAGAGACCGCGCCAGCTCCTGCAGTCTCCACTGCCAAAGCGCCCAAAAAGAAATCCGCGTCAAAGGCGAAGAAGTCCGGCCCGAGTGTTTCAGATCTCATTGTGAAAGCCGTGGCTGCGTCTCAAGAGCGCAAAGGCATGTCTCTGGCCGCGCTGAAGAAGGCGCTCGCGGGCGGCGGATACGACGTCGAGAAGAACAACTCGCGCGTCAAGCTCGCGCTCAAATCGCTCGTTAAGAAAGGTTCGCTCGTGCAGACCAAGGGCATCGGGGCGTCCGGTTCGTTTAAGGTAAGCAAAGGCGGTGCGGTGACAAAGCCAGCCAAGAAGCCTGCGGTCAAAGCCAAGAAACCTGCTCCGAAAAAACCCGTGGCTAAAGCGGCCAAGCCTAAAAAATCACCAGCCAAAAAAACGGCTGCTAAAAAGGCGCCTAAGAAAGTGAAGAAACCGGCGGTAGCCGCGGCCAAAAAGGCTGTTAAGAGCCCGAAAAAGGCGAAGAAACCTGCGGCAAAGAAAGTGACCAAGAGCCCGAGTAAAAAGGTGAAAGCAGCGAAGCCTAAAGCAGCCAAACCCAAAGCGTCCAAGGCGAAGAAGACGTCTGCCAAGAAGAAGTAAGAGACTGCATCATGCTTTTAACTCCTAAACGACTTTTTAAAGAGACACCGGGTTTTCACAAAATGGTAAAATTTGGACTGAGCATGCGCAGAACTACAAAAGGAGGATGTGTTTAGAGACTTGTAAAGAATCACCAGCGAGATTACAAAACAGCTGCGCACTGAATTTCAGCCGTTTCCATCCGAGCTTTCCACACCTTCACAGGGGGGAAAATGGTTTGAGGAGATCTTTGTTTATATAAATATCTTTCATTCTTATCTATATATTAGAAACCTTTGACAAAATACTTTTTTATTACTTGTGTGTAAATTGTGGTTTTGTTCTTATTTGGTATTTTTATCGCATGAGCTGTGATGGAAACTTTGAATGAAAATGTTGCTATTGATTGAGTGGAATTTGAAAACACGACACACTCTTACTACCTCTCTGCACACCATGCACTAACCCGATTAAGGCTTTCTGCAGCTTCCAATTAATTTTCCGAGCAACTTAGACCACAGACCTGGTTTTTTTTTTTTTACAATAAAAATTCAATGGTAAATACAATTTAATATGTTTGGCTTTGCTCTACTTTCCACAAACACACAATAAAAAAAATGCAGTTTCCTGTACAGAACAAACATGGTAATTTATTTTTAAAAAATTTTTTGTGTGTGTAAAAAATCCTGCTTTCTTGTAGATGTGGTATAACATTTCTCTCTGCCCTTTCTTTTTCATTGAAACTTTTAAGCATTTGTTAAAAAGAAACAACACACTTTTAATGCAAAAACTTGAAATAAAACCCAAAGTTAAATCCAGAGTTGTTTTGTGTAGTTATTACTACAACATTACATTTTACTGTAGGAACTATAAGGTTATTGAAAATGTAGCATCAATCACAATTAGCCTCATTACCTCTTCTAGACTTCTAGATTTAAGACTTTAAATATTTCTGTAAATATCTCTAATTTTGCCATGCGGAAGGCTCTGGTTCAATGCCCACCAATGCCCAAACCCAAGCCACTCTGCATGCAGTGGCGAGCCCAAGCCTGTATAAAATTTGAGGGTTGCATCAGGACGGGCATCCCGTGTAAATCCTGTACCAAGTTGTGTGTGGATCGGATGATGTGCTGTGGCAACCCTTCGATGGGAGCAGTCCGTTACTGTATAAAAAATCTGTCAAGATTTTGGTAGGATAAAAAACAATATGCTTTAACCCATAAATAGAATTCCAGAAATTGCATTTTATACATCCTGCTGGTATATGCTGTAGTCATTCTGATAACTTTAATATTTATCATAATTAAATACTTGTTGTCTTGTTTTTTTTAACCCGAGGTCTCCTGTGGAGGATTGGGTCAGAGGGGTGACAAATGGCATTTACACTGTAAAAACTCCAACTAGATAAATGTTAAATGAAGAATTACTGTATTGTTGGTGTTATTTGTATCTTACAGTGGTATTTGTTGAGACACCATGTTCTTGAAAACTTCTGTGTTTTTGAAAACCTCGAAGACACAGTTTGCCTTCCCACAGATGCAATCATATTATTTTAAAAAGCCCCACCCCCTTTCCCCTGCCAGACTGATGCTCTCAAACTTCACTAAAGAGGAGAAGAGTTTCATGAACTCTTTACACTTGATAAGTTTTTTTTTAGAAAAATTATTTTGTAAGCTTACAGGTATTTAGACAGTTAAACCTTGGATTTTGAGGATAATTTGTTCCAAAAATATTGATATAAAAAAACAAATTAACCTGCACTTTACCTTTTAAAAGAATCCCGACAGAGTAGTGGGAGAAGTGAGAGAAAAGCCAGTGTTTGTACGCATTTATTATTCCAAAACTAGTCAAAGTTAAAACAGTGATTTGCAGAACACTAGATGCTTATAAGTCTCTTACTGATTCTTTTCTATTACAATATCATAACCATTTATATAAACTAGCAAAGAGTTGATTTTTGGAGACTTTTTTCTCAATGTGTCTCAATGGCAACAAGAAACTGATGCTCTCAAACTGCACTAAAGAGCTTCGTGAACTCTTTACTCTTGGTATTTTTTTTTTCAATAAAATATGTTTCCATAAGCTTACAAAAATTTTAGACAGTTGACATTATACAGTTAAACCTTGAATTGGAAACAATTCGTTCCAAAATATTCATACAAAAATACAACAAAATAACCTGAACTTTACCCTTAAAAAGAATCCAGACAGAGCAGTGTTTTCATTACTGTTTAAACGTGTTGGAGAGAAGAACCAATGTTTGTGCACATTTAATATTCAAAAACTAGTCAAAGTTAAAACAGTGCTCTGCATAAAAGAGGAGAATGGACGTCCTATTTTGCTTACAGGTCAGGAAAATACTTGGAGAACACCAGATGCTTATAAGTCTCTTGCTGCTACTTTTATATTACAATATCATAACCATTTTTAAAAACTAGCAGATATTTGATTTTTGAAGACTTTTTTCCCAATGGCAACAAGAGTTTATTTCTTTCAATACTGTCATTACTTATTTCTGTCTCAATATGTGAATGTGAGCAGAGCATAACTAACCAAGTCCAATAATAATAATTTGGATGGCTTCATAGGAGTTTGTCCAGTCCTTTTGGAGTTCAATGTACAGAGCACAGATTTGACCAAACATCATTCCTAAATCTATCGCATATACTCACCCAGGCCCTCAAGGACTACAGTCTTCTTCAACAGCACAGCAACTTCTACAGCTTGGTCATGCCCCTCCATTAGCTCCAAAAGACCAACCGTCACACCTTCCTCTCCCAATCCTTCACAGCAGACCTCTGGTTAAAAAAAAAGCTAATACATTTCACAAAATGTCTAGTTATGATAAAAAAAAAACAATATGGTAACTATATTAATAATGCTATATATCACCAGAGAGTCTAAAAGATAAAGAAGTTTCTGGAATTCCACTGATGGTTTAAAGCTGTGCATTGTTTCATATTTAAAAGAGTTTGATATTTTAAGGGTTTTTAAATGTTTTGAGTGATGTTTTATATTAACCAGGGGATCTACTTAAATCGGTTTTCATACAAATAAGTTAACCAGTATAACACTTGTAGATGAGCAGTAGCGACACTGAAGCCCAACTAACAAGCTAATTTTAAATCCCTTAGTTTTATATTTCATATCCACTGAGTATTGAAGTGCCACTAGTCCTTAACTTTGGGGTTTTTCCCAAACGTTTGTCACTTAAGTGCTTGCATGGCCTTGTGTGCTCTGGTGGACCAAAGAGAGAAAAAGTCAAGGCAAAAAGTATAGACATGGTCATGAACGGTTAGCTCTCTAGCTTTAGCTTTAGCTAAGCTCACCTTATAACGATAAATGAAAACACACAAGGATAAGATGTAATCATGTGATTGCATCTCAGGAAAGGTAAAATTGCTGGTTTAACTTGATTTTTAAAAAAAAAATCTAGTTATGTCTTCAGTGTTTTCAAGAACACAGCGTTATCAACAATACAACATTAATTAATTCAATATTTTTCTAGTTGAAGTTTTAAGTGATGTTGTTCTTAAAATCTGACTGGAGGTAAGTAATTAATTATTGAGTTATTACAAAATCTTAATGTTAAAAAGGTCAAACAGACCTTTTTCGACAATAAATTCAAGCAATTTAAACAAACATAATCAACAATATTCAACATTTTGAGCAATGAAAAGCCATTTTTGAGCCTTTTGTATCTTTGAAAGCAGTAAAAATATTTTCCCCTCATAGCATGTTGCCATTACATCAATTTTAATATATAGGAATAGGAGTTGATATTTTCTTCTCAGCTTTTCTATTCACCAGAGGAAACTAGTATCTGAAACGAAACCAAGCACTCCACTCTAATGCCTTGTAGCAAGGCGCTCTAGTCGCCCTCTTGTGGTTTTGTGAATTTGATGGAAAATAAAAGAAATATACAAAATATATATAAAAAAAATATATATAAATTATATATTTATATATATATATATATATATAAAGAAAATAAAATGAAATAAAAGAAAAGCATTACAATCTCTGGCTTTCTGACATGACTGTATGCCTTCATGTTAAGGAGTTTTTTTGTGTGTGTCTATTTTACCAAATAAGGTTATAGCTAAAGAAAACAAAAATGAAAAAAGAATATTTGGGATTTTCTTTATCAGGATCTAAAAGCTTAAGATGTAAATGTTTGTTATTAACATTGTGTCATGAAGAAAATTTGAAGAAAAAAGGTTCAGTGTGATGCTCAGTCTACCATAAATAATGCTGCCATGCTTTAAGGAAACATAGCTCAGATAAAGTGGATGTCAGCTTATGTTTAATGGACCACGTGATGTATTTAATCCCAGACTTCCCATCATAGAAAGCTCCATGTATTGGGATTAACCCGTATTTATTGCAAATTTCCATATACACAAAACAACGCCAATTTCTACATTTTACACTTGGTCATGTTATAGTTTCCATTTTTCCATAAACTGTTCTGATTCCACTAAGTCTCTTAAGTTTTATTTTAAATGTCTTTATCATAAGTTGTAAGAGGCTACCTGTTGATTCATTAATTATTTCACAATCGTACTATGCTATCAATAAATTCATGATCTAATGTTTGTGTATATTAATGTGTAATGTTACAACTTTAGAATAACTATAACATAAAATAAAATAGAAAATTAAGTCTTCTGTATCGTTACAAGTGTTACAATAATAATAATAATAATAATAATAATAATAATAATAATAATAATAATTACAAGCTGTCATTTTAATCAGTACTGTATGTACTTATATAAAATTACTTATATACTGTAGCTGTTCCATGAATCAGCAATTTTTTTTAAAGAATTAAAAAAAGTTCATTGTGTTACATTAAATACAGATTCTAATTCAGATATGCTTTATTAGTTCTTGTATGAGTTTTGAACTTCCATGTGCAACTGCATAACAACACACTAAGAATATACAATACATATAGTCATGTCATAGAGATCAACAGTTTTGTGCCCGCAAAAAAAAAAAAAAAAAAAAAAAACTGTTCTAGTGGCGGTATTATATCTAAAACTTCGAGGGCAGAAATGTTGACCAGATGGGAGGAGTTAAAATTCTAAAGTAATTGAGATGGAACAAAGGTGTGAGAACAGTTTGGTGGTGGGTGGGTTCTCACGGCAATCCCCTTCATCACTGTCATCAAATTTCATTTGTCACATACACAGTCATACACAGTACAATATGCAGTGAAATGCTTATATGCATAAAACTGAAAAAAGAGAGAACAATTTACAACAATAAATAAATTATGTAATACTACAATATACAATATTACAATATATGTAATACTATATACACACACATATATATATATAGTACAGACCAAAAGTTTGGACACACCTTCTCATTCAAAGAGGTTGAATTTGTATTATTGCAAGAAAAAAGCAGCCAAGTAAAGAAAAACGAGTGGCATCATTACTTTAAGAAATAAAGGTCAGTCAGTCCGAAAACTTGGAAAAACTTTGAAAGTGTCCCCAAGTGCAGTCACAAAAACCATCAAGCGCTACAAAGAAACTGGCTCACATGTGGACCGCCCCAGGAAAGGAAGACCGAGAGTCACCTCTGCTGCGGAGGATAAGTTCATCCGAGTCACCAGCCTCAGAAATCGCAGGTTAACAGCAGCTCAGATCAGAGAGCAGGTCAATGGCACACAGAGTTCTAGCAGCAGACACGTCTCTAGAACAACTGTTAAGAGGAGACTGTGTGAATCAGGCCTTCATGGTAGAAGATCTGCTAGGAAACCACTGCTAAGGACAGGCAACAAGCAGAAGAGACGCGTTTGGGCTAAAGGACACAATAAAGAAAACTCGCCGAATGAGAAGGTGTGTCCAAACTTTTGGTCTATATATATATATATAGCAAACATAAAAACTTATCTATATAAATATAGAAAATAAAAATATTATATTAATATAAAAATAAAATAAAAAAATTATTTATACAAATATAGAAAATATAGAGACCTATAATCGGCTAGATTGTAAACTTTGTTCTACAGAACTGTTCTGGGAGTGTGCAAATGTGCATGAATGCGTAGATGTACAATGTCCATAAAATCTCCATAGCCTGCGACGTGCAAAAGTGAAATGGCTGTTCAGGGTGAGTGCAGGTGTGCTTGAATGAGCAAATGTACAATGTCCATGAATGTCCAGGGTATGTGCAAATGAGCATGAAGTGCCCCTAATTGTGCAATTTGCTAAAATTCAGAAATGGTTTAGTCCTGTGTGGTGTTCTGGTTGAGAGACCGTGTCACCTGTGGCAAGATCCCTCTCAGACCGTTAGTGTTGACCTTCAGGAAGGGCTGTAGCAGAGAAAAAAGTTCATTGCTGGGGTGACTGAGGATCTTCACAATCTTCCTGGCCTTGGTCCAGCACCGCTTGCAGTAGATAGAGTGCAGGTCAGGAAGCTCGGTACGGATGATGCGTTCAGCTGATTGCACCACCCTCTGTAGAGCTCGTCTGTCCTGCATGGTGCTGTTGCCAAACCAGGTTGTTATGTTTCCTGCCAGGATGCTCTCTATGGTGCAGGAATAAACTTCCTAAGCACCCTGGAGGGCAATCTGAAGTCTCTCAAGTGTCTGAGGTGGTAGAGACGCTGCCTTTTTCACCATGGTGTTGATGTGATAGGACCATGTCAGGTCCTGCGTGATGTGAACACAACACTGAGGTATCTGAAGCTGTCCAGTCTCTCCAGTGGACTCTCGTTGATAACGGGGGTCTGGTAGTTCCTCTCCTGCTTTGTGCTGAAGTCCACCATCAACTCCTTTGTCCAACTCCTTTGTCGTAGAAGGAGATTGTTCCTCTGGCACCAGTTTTCCAGGCTCCCAATCTTCTCCAGGTAGGCCATCTCATTGTGTCAGAGATCAGGCCCACCACAACGGTATCAGCAGCAAACTTGATGATGGTGGTGGAGTTGGTAGTGGCCACGCATAGGTGTACAATGAGCAGGGGGCTCAGAACACAGCCCTGGGGGGCTCCCTTGCTGAGGGTGAGGGTGGCTGAGACATGTCCACCCATTCTTACTGCCTGTGGTCTGCCAGTCGGGAAATTAGAGATCCACAGACACAGAGATGGGAGTCCCAGGTGCTCCAGCTTGGTGGTGAGGGAATTATAGTATTAAATGCTGAACTGAAGAGCATTTTAACATAATTCCCCTTCCTAGTGTCCAGGTGAGTGAGTGATGTGTGAAGGAGATGGCATAATCCGTGGACTGGTTTGGACGGTAAGCAAACTGCAAAGGGTCAAGTATGTCTGGTAGTTAAGAGATGATTAAGTCTCTGACCAGCTGCTCAAAGCACTTGTATTCAAAACATGTGGGGATTACCGAGTGGGATAAGGAGAGGTTGGATAATTCAGTGAACACAGATAAGGGGAGCTATCAGTTTACTGAACCAAACAGATATGCCACACATGAAGATGGATTCAATAAAAACATGATAAAATAGCTTTTTGTGAATTAAAGTGGGTTTGATAGTGCAGAGAAACAAGGCCTAAATGGAGGTTGGAGAACTGATTTAATTCTGGCAG
>JAAGKR010007989.1:14364-33598 GCA_011419295.1 Clarias macrocephalus | reverse complement strand
CATGTGTTTAAGTAAATATGTTCAGTCAGCGTGTAGAAAAGCAGCGAGGCGTACAGTGTATCCTGACACACTAGTGTGTGTGTGTGTGTGTGTGTGTGAGTGTGTAAGTGTGCGAGTGTGTGTTCACTGTGCTGTAAAGCTGATAGTAAACTTTGACCGTAAGCAGAAGTGGTGAAGGCGGCAGTGTGTTATGTAACGCTTAATGCAGGGTGTGGAGTGTGTGTGTGTGTGTGTGTGTGTGTGTGTGTGTGTTTTGTGTGTGTGAGAGAGACTGTTTTGTGAAGCTGGTCCCCACAAGGATAACAACATTTTTTTTACAATGATTTAGGTGAAATGTAGACCGACTGACTGCACTAATAATTATGTCAACCTCAGGCCCTTAGAAGGAGTGTGTGTGTGTGTGTGTGTGAGAGGGAGAGTGAGAGAGAGAGAGAGCGCGGTGGTCTAAAGCTGTTGTCTGTGTCGTTGTCAGGCTGAAGCGTCTGCGTCTGCCCGCTGAAGGAGTCGAGCGCCGCAGCTCGAGTTCAACACGGCCACTTCCTGATGATGACAGTAAACATGGGTAAGTTTGAGGAACACTTTGTCCTCTCTCTGTCTCTCTGTCTCTCTCTCTCTGTCTTTCTTTGTTTCTCTGTCTCTCTCTCTGTCTCTCTCTCTGTCTCTCTGTCTGTCCTCTCTCTGTCTCTCTCTCTCTGTCTCTCTCTGTCTCTCTCTCTGTCTCTCTGTCTGTCCTCTCTCTGTCTCTCTCTCTGTCCTCTCTCTGTCTCTCTTTGTTTCTCTGTCTCTCTCTCATTGTCTCTCTGCCTGTCTCCCTCTTTGTCTCTCTCGTCCTTCCCTACTTGTATTGCTGTCTCCTCTTTCTGTCCCTGGCTTTGTATGTCCTCCTTTTCAACTCTCTCTCCGTCTGTCTTCCTCTCTGACTTTGTCTCCTTGCTGGTTTTGTACCGTATGTCCTCCTTTGAAACTGTCTTTCTCCCTTCTCTCTCTCTCTCTTTCTCGCTCTCTCCGCATCCTTGTGAAGTGTCTCTCTTCTTTCTTTGCCTCCATCACCCTCTTTCTCTTTCTCTTTCTCTCGGTGTCTAACGCGTCCCTCTCTGTTGCTGTCATTCTGTCTTCATCTATAATTCCTTTGGACTGTCTGAGACCGTCTTTGGCTGCTCGTCTCTCAGTATTTGTCTTTCCGTCTCTCTTCCATACAAGTGAGAAGGATTGTATGAATAACTCGAGAGAGCACAACCACAATGTAACTGCAAAGGAAAATCTGATGATTACAGAAATAAGGACGAGGAACAGAAGGTGAAAACAAATGAGCGATGTAAATTGTAACTAAAAGTTCATTAATACTGAAGATTTATTCGGGATGGGAATCACCAGGGACCAGCCGATACGATATTATGGCGATACCCAGGTGCTGATTTGATTTGTATTGCGATTCTATAATAAGTATCACGATTGGATAAAAATCCGATTTTGTTACAACTGTAAGATCTATTAAGCAAATTGCCAAAACTCCAAAGTTTTAAACCTTAGCTTTATTCATCAGCTTCACATCTGAATCCAATTGAATAATTACATGTAGCTCATTTAACGCAGCTTTTTATACAATCCGAAATAACATTAAACACAAAAGTGTAACATTTAACTGCAACTGAATTATTCTCAAATGCCATAATTCTCATTTCTATACAAACTTAGCGGATATTTCACTCCTACCACGCGGGATGCCGATGTGTGCGTAGCTTAGAGCGCCACCTGTAGGATCATAAGGAAACTGCGCAGTATTACAGTGTCAGACTCCTCGCACGGCTTCTAAACCTCGCTCGCGGTGTGATCGGTGACCGGTCATGTCCAGGAAGCTGAAAACCGGCCAATTCTAGCGATAGGCGGATCAACCTGTACATATATCTACTAGAAATCTATTGGCGTCAGTGTAGCGCTACATGGATCTTCACACGAAAGAATCGTGATTCGTAACTGAATACTTTTTTTTAAAACTCAATCCCTAAATTGTACTGTTGCACAAAGTTGCGCACTATAACTCAACGGCTAAAACGGCTAAATCTCCAACAAACCTTTCCACTAAAAGCTTCTCCGAATGTATTTGATTCCCTCGCTGGGTTTTCGCATCAGTACGTAAATTGACCTTTAAGATTCTGAATCTCGTGGCCGGAAAAGCGAACGAAAAGAAAAACTCTGAGATGTTGAGCCGAGACGTCCGATGCAGAAGTGAGCGCTGACCCGCAATAAGCTGATCAGTAGCGAGTGGCGAGACGACCTTCAGTACCCTCAGAAAACATCCCGTAATAATCAGTATATCGGCATCATCATATTTTTCACCCATGGTTTCTTTCCCATCAGCACTTTATTTTCTACCACACACACACACACACACACAGAACTCCCCTACAGCTCACGTTCTGTTGGAGCTCCTCAGGGAGAAACTTCACACTCGCATCGACATGTTGAAATGCTCCGAAAAACGGGCCCGGCCCTGGGGCAGCCTCCTTTCTGCAACTCATTTTTTAACCGTCACGGGTTCTCGCTCTTCGATTTCACACATTCAACACTTTCTCTAATTAGAAAGAGACATACGTTTTCCGTCCGCTACCCAGAATGCATTGTGTAGCAGGAAACATGGCACGGTAATCCTCAGCGCGAGCTTCACAGGCAGCCCGGTGAGGGATTTAATTCTCGTCGGTAATCCCTGGAATTTAATTTGTGTAAAACGGGTTAAACTAAATTTTCTTACCGTTGTGTGGATTGCTCATAAGCTTCTGACTCGCACTCGAGAGAATCAGCTAAAATCGAAATTCCTACGCGGGAACCCTGAGTTCAGAATCTGATGTTCATTTTATACTATGGAATACAATACAACACCACTTGCACATTGCTGGGAGTTATTGCCACATTCCCTGTACAGTCCTGACCTCGCTCCAAGCCATTTCCGCATGTTTGGTCTATTTAAGGAGTTCCTGGGAGGCCAGGGTTTCGGACATGAAGCAGGCGTACTGAGAAAACATTCTACCTTGACGGTATCCAAGCACACTGCGATAAGTGCATCAGTGTATTCTGTTATTCTGCGCAATCAAAAGTCCCGGTTTGACCCGAACGGGCTATCCTCCGCAGCATCGTAACTTCTCTCAGCTGCCAGACGCCATTATGCAGAGCAATTTTATTCGATTAGTGCTTTTAGCTCTCCATTAACAAACCTGGTTCACAAGGTTACTGACTAGAAGTCAAACCAGTCAAAATTTTTTTTTTTTTGCCCGGTTGATCCAAGGGTTAGAAATTCCTAAGAAACAGCTACGACTTTAGATGCTGTTTAAAGATTGCCAGTGACTCAGCTGTACAGACAGCTTGAGGAAGTTCAGAAGTTCATTCCACCATCGAGGTGCCAGAACACAAAACAGTGTCCTCCAAACAGCAGTGCCCTCACTCTTCAAAGTCACAGGTCACATCCCTGAGCCATGTGGGCTTTAATGGGTAGAGGGATGGATTTATGGTTGGATGGAAATATACATCACTCGTTACACTTCACAGCTTTAGGTTGTGGTGTTTCTTATATAAGGTACCAGTCAAAAGTCTGGACGCATGTTTTGATTCATTGTCTATATTTGAGAACAATACTGGATTTTTTTTTTTTTAAGTATGAAATAAAAAACATATGACATTAGGTTATATTACATGAGATGATCTGATGATATTATTTTGAACAATCTCCTAATGCATACTGGACATATGAGACGTCTCCATGAAGTGGAAATTTGCTGTGTCCCAGGCAAAAATAATACACACCAGTTTTATTAAAATCTTTTTTTTTGTTTGTTTGTTTGTTTAATATGGGAGCCCATGGAATCTTCAGCATATGCATTCCAATACCTTCACTTACAGTAACGCGCGTCTTCAATTCGCCTCTGAAAGCGCAGCGATGTGTCACATGACCGTCTCGGAGGCATTTTCAAGGCTGAGTGGAGTACAGAACATATCATCGACTGTGATATTGTATGCGAAGTGTTTCCAATTTTTTATAATTAGTTTGAGCTTTCATAGGGCTGGCTGGAAAAAAACAGTTACCAGAGGTAAAATATTCTTTAATAAATGGTAGCGTTGGGCCTCCGAGTGGCGCAGTGGTAAAAGCGCTCGCCCTATCATCCGGAGATCGCTAGTTCGAATCCCAGGTGGTGCTGTAACCTCTTGCAGCCGGAGGTCTAGAGAGAGCTGATTGGCCGAGCTCTCTCAGAGGGGAGGGATGAGAGGTACTTAGTGCTCTACAGCCAGTCAGGGGCGTCTGTGAGCTCGCGCAACAGAGGGAGCGGATAGCGCCGTCCTCCGAGTGTGTTACGCCGCCCCTAACGGTGCGCGAGCGAGCAGTTCGAAAAAGATGCGGTCGGTTGGCGTCACGTGGTTCGGAGGGAACACGTGATAGTCTTCGGCCCTCCCGGCTGAGTGGTAGTAGTAGCTTAATGTGGGCGCCCCCTAGTGACGGGGAGGAATTGGACACAACTAAATTAGGGATAAAATCGGGGGGATTATAATAATAAATGGTAGCATAAATGTAAATGTTTTCTAAATTGCTTCTTTTTCTTGATCTTATTAATAAATAATCGTAAAAAACCTGACTTGGATTGTTTTGCATGTTTCAGATGACGGTTTTCACAATGGGCCCGGACAACACAGGAACATGCAAGGTAGGGTCTCGTTTCTTGTACCAAATCTAACCAAATGCAACCTTATTCGTTTTTGTTCAGCACGTATAGATGTAAAGATTGAACACATCGAGATACAGCTTCCTGGGAGGAGCATGGAGTTTCTAAGTGTGGGGTTGATGTTGACACCTTTAAGGGATTGCCCCTGAGCTTTATTAATAGCCATGGCAAAGGTGAGCTGGAAATTGAAGGTTGTTTAAAGTGAAATGAAAACGTCGCCCCCTTTTATATTGGGTAAATCAAAAATGTATAAGTGCAGCTCTTCTAACAGGATATTCAAGGGATTTGAAGTCTAAAGGGATTTGATCTCACAACCTTCTGTGTAAAGCAGAACCACCACCACGTACTCCGTCCCAATATAACGTCATCTATTGATAAATTCTGCTTTTTAACCAAGAATGTTATCCTGGTTAGTAGTGTGTTAGTAGTAGCCGTGTTGTATGGGACGTGTACGACTGTAATAACACGCCGTGTTCAGTATCAGCTTACAGTCTGGGTTTCTCCTCGTATCCGAAGTGTAATGAAGCATTCACTCGCGTTAACATTGTTTCATACATAGCGAATGCATTAAAGCTATTTAATGCAAAAAAACATTTTTTTGACGATCACATCATAGCAGCAATGGTGCGACTACTGACATCTTTAGAGGAAACATACAGTATGTAATACTACACATTACTGCCATCATTCAGTTTGAGGTTTAACAACTGTTGAAGTGTGTATACATGTTTTTGGCTGACTCTGTTTGTGTGTGCGTGTGTGTGTGTGTGTGTGCGTGTGTGTGTGTGTGTGTGTGCGTGTGTGTATTGCATATATACCAGTATATACATATATATCGCCATTTGTATATATGAGAGACAGAACATGTGCCTTCTGAAGTTTATGCAACATGGAAGTTACTGATCTTGCTTCCCTAAAAGAGGTCAGTTTGCTAACTTTAGCCGTTTTGGAGAAATGATTTCATACAGTGTGTGCTCTAAAAATGGCCACTCTGCAGCGTTACGCGGTCTCGCTTCAAACAATAATCATTGTAAAATGTAAAGTATTATCCATAAAAGTATTGATTATGAAATTGGTGTAAGCTTCTAGAAGCATATGATCTGTAAAAATTGTTGCTTAAAGTATTGAAGAATTCCAGGTTTTTGGTTAAAAGCTTAAAAAGCAAAAGAAAATCTGTAGTGTCCGTAACCATGTCAAATTCATCTTGCAATATCTGTATAATTGAACCTTTTAGAATAATACACTTTTTCAGCTTTATGTCTTTCCATTGGAAATCTAAATTCTAAAAATCGAAAAATCGAAGTTTCATCTGAATGACAGTTAAGATCAATGAAAGGTTTGAATTTTAAAAAGGTTACGGACACTACAGACATAAAAGTGCATGAGATTGTATTTAGCGCTTATTTTTCCTTTTATCTGATGAAGCTGAAAAGTGTATTCGTGTTTACAAAAAACGAAGCATGGAACGGAACTTGGAGATAAGAAACATTAAGTATAATGAAAAATGGTGTCATACTATACGATACTGTCTGAAAATTCAATTCCTGTAGGTGAGGCACGTTTTAGCACCGATTCCACGGATGATATGATTTGAAGCTTCCATTATAAAAACAGCCTTCAATAGTTTTGACTTCAGTGTGGTGAGTAATCACCGTTCCTAATAAACGGGATTGCAAGCCGTACTTCGTGAGAACCCTCGAAATCTCACACACACCGGAACACTTCTCTGCTCGTCTCTCTCGCTCCGCGGGCTCCTCCGCAGCCAGAGCGAACGAGACCTCGCTTTGCGAGCTCTGTATAGAAGGAAGCAGATAAGACTGATGATACGGAGAACGTGTCTGGCTGAAAGAAAGTTTGCGCTCATGCAAAATCGTGATAATGCGTATTGTTTTTGAGATACGCGATGACCTAATGCGCGGCTTAAATTGCTAGTTTTGCACAATTCCTTTGTGTTGATGTCATTCAGGGGAAATCCCCATAGTGTCTCATTTCAGTCCTGCGCGCAGCTTTTCTTCAAGCCACTCGACCTGAACAAAGCACACACACACGCACACGCAATCACACACACACACACACACACACACACACACAGAGACACAGAGCGAGATGATGCAATCCAGAGAAAGCGCTCTGAAACTTTCCAGCTGTGCTCTTCGACTTGCTTTGTCAAGAAGAACGACCTTTGAAAGCATCACAGTAATGAGTTTCTCTCCACAACATGAAATCACAGTGATGAGTGCGCAAAAACGTTAGCGTACTTTCACGTGCGTTGTTATACTACAGCGTGTGCTCCGGTACTGCAGGTGGCGCTGTTAGAATTTCATAATGATTTCCAGCACTACAACAGGAGGATGATTGTTCCATACGTGGAAAACATCACTGTGCAAGTGTGAACGTGTTACAACCTGAGAAACAAATTTTGGAGCGATACTCGACTTCCTCTGAGGAAGAGGAAAGTTTCTTAAATACAATCATTACTGGTGACGAGACACGGATTCATCACGGATTAAACACCAGGGTATGGAACGGAAACGTCCTCAATCACCGACTGAGAAAAAGTTAAAACGTCAGCCATCACCTGGAAAATTCAACTCAATGCTTACAGTTTCCTGGGATTCTTATGGGCCAGAAGTATTGGAACATCATCAGGAAAAAGCTTCAACAATCAGCAGTGAAGAGCTGAAGCCTAAACTTGTGATTAAACTCACAGGACTGATATCCGAGGGATGCAGGTCTGCACACTTCTGACCACATTGTCGACACTCGGATCCCTTTAGACTTTTGTCAGCGCATGATGTTAACCATCCATCCATCTAGAAAAACTCTGTAGTCCAACTATGGACCGTGGAGGCCAGTTGTATTTATCCCCATTGTACAATCCTGATAGGACCTCCGGTTAACATGCACACAGTACGGACAGTTAGTCTAATCTGCATGTCTTTGGACTGTTGGAGGAAACCGGAGTACCCGGAGGAAACCCACCTAGCACGGGGAGAACATGCAAACTCAATGCACACAGACCCCGAGGAAGGGATCGAACCTGGACCCTGGAGGTGCCTAACTTTGGTTAGGTTGGTTTTGCAAAATCTCAGTCTTAAAAATACCAAAATACACACTCCACGCTCCGGCAGAGCTTTAAATTAAAATGCAGCGTGTGTCACAGCGGCATGATGACAGAGCGCCGCCGCTGCATAAGTCTGTTGCTTATTGCAATTCAGAAAAGAAAGAAAAGAACGATGTGACTTATATCGAACACAGCCTGGTGAACAGATGCTGAAAAGAAAAGAGCAGGAGGAAGAAAAGAATCCGTCTTTCTGTAAGCAAACAGCAATAAACGCTGCTGAACACCAACTTATATTTTCTCTGTGTCATTCTTTCCCTCGCACAGATCTCTTCCAAATCGCTCCCATATCCCCCCCCCCCCCCCTCTCTCTCTGGACAGATGGTCACTCTATCGCTCGGCAGTCAAGGATACCAAACAAACAGTACAGCTGAGCGAGCACCGCTGCCATTATATCAATCAATGACATCACACACGGATTCATGAACGCACACACACACACACACACAAGCACACGCGCACTCACTCGCACACACTAACGCAGAACTCCCAGGCAAACCACAGCAGAGCCGTGCACTGCCACTAAGGATTACATCAGTGTCTAAGAGAACACGCTGCGAACCAGCAAAACAGGAACACACTGTGCAGGCCAGCAGCACAACCACAAGCAAGTTTCCGGATTAATCTGCACTCCCACGACAAACACCATCACAGCAATAATGTTCAGGGTTTAAGTAATTGCTTTTAAAAAGCGGCCCCTGCGACGCAAACAAACCATTTGTTCTGGGTAACGCAAGGTCGAATCCCAGAATGCGACAGCTTTCCCTGGACTGGTGGTCCTGGAGAGAGAGAAACTGGCCAGTCTGTAAGGGTGGGTGGGATCGGGGAAGTCCCTTTAGATTTCCTGCACATCATTGCAAAACCGGCCAATCAGCAATGAGTAATAACTGAGAGTACGAGAGGCGTTCAAGTCAAACCAGGACTTTTGATTGCGCAGAATAACAGAACACAGTTATGTGTTCCTTCGTTTATTTCTCCATATAATCCCCTGCTACACTATCACAGCAATTCACTAGTGCTTGGATACCATCAAGGTGGAAAGGTTTCTAGGAGACATGATCGGACTGCCCGCTTCATGTCTGATACGATACGCCGGCCTCCCAGGAACTCCCTTAACAGCCCAAATATATGGAAATGCCTTGAAGCGAGGTCGGGAATGTATGGGGGCTGTGGCAACAACTCCCAGCCAAAGCTCGGCGGACGATTCATTATTGAAAGATGCGTCTCCTCTCCAAATTGTTATCCATCGTCAATCGGTTTTACAGCTTCTTTCGAAATAAATTTTCATCCCCGGTTTGACTTGCAAGCCTCTCGTAGTTGACTATCCAGCCAAAACAAGCTTATCAGCAAAAATAAATAAGTAAGTAATAAGTATTATTTAAGTACTAATAATTTGCATTTCTAACAACAGAGCCATCTCTATAGCTCGATAAGCAGATGGAGGGTTTTTTTTTTTTCTCCCATAACGTTCGGCATCCGAAAAACAAGTGTGGAGTGGAAAGGTCACTTTGAAAACACTCGACGTGCATCGCGGATCCAGACTCTGAGCTGTCTAAGTGGGATCAAATAGCGCCACAGTCCGTAGCATTTTATTATATATTTTATTCAGCTTTAAAAAAAAAACATCAGGAAGGACAAATTCATTGTTTCGGGCTGGTGGTGGATGTGGTGATGGTGCTGGGGTTCAAAAACCATAGAGACCGCGCACCTGTCTATTTAAGACGTGCTGTGGGGACAGTATTAATCATGAACTTTTTAAAGAAAAGTTATAAAAAGAGCCGTGAGAAAGGTACAAAGTACAAGTACCAAAAAAAAAAAATTAAAAAGCACGTATTCAAGGCTGATCTTGCCGTGCGTGTGTGAAGGCTCGCCTAGAGGTGTGAAATGATGTCGCACGCCGAAGTTCTGGGAACCGGGTCCCCAGGTCCGATCCGAAACCATGAGTCAGAAGCGCGCTTTCGGTTTGGATGCCGGTTTAAATCCGGAAAAAAACCCTAAAGGAACCGATTCATGTGCCGAGTCTGGAGCCTGCTTTAGATGACCTCGCACTCAGGCCGAAACTACTGTACCTCAAACGCCTAATTGCCTCCATTAAAGCCACTTGATATGTTAATTCACGCGGCGGTTATTTGCATGATTGCTCTCCTCTCGCCGGGTGAAAGCTAACAAGCCAGGACGAACACATGCCCGAATTTAAATGTTTCCCAGACTGCCGGGAGGAGGGAAGAAAAATCCCCCCGTGAGTTTATGTATGCAAGACGCGGCGTGCGACAGGTTCGGCAGAAAAGCGTCTTCAGGGCTTTGAAGAGAAGTAATTGGTTGTCGTTTTTTTTTCTTTTTTTTTCTTTTTCTTTTCTCCCCCAGACTTTTATCTAAGTTAACTTATTAGCAGGAGAGCGTGTTAGGCTTCTCCGTAGCCGAGGCTGTTACAGCAACAAAGTGGTTTTGTTTTAACCAGCCGTTGTTTTGACTCGCTGTGGCCGTCTCTTTGAAGCCTGCGGGTATTAAAGCGCGTCGTGCCTCACAGCTATCTAAGCCGGAGCGCGCGTTGCATTATTAAACACCTCTTTATTTATTTTTTTTCGCACACGGTTTTGCACAGAGCTTTTAGACGCTAAGCCGAACAAAAAGTGTACGCTGAGTGGAAAATGGAGGGAAACCAAAAAAAAGCCAGCAAAAGCTATTTTATTTTTAAATCACTCTTTGCACACGATCAAATAGGAAATTTATTCATTTTAAAACAATCATGCCTCATTTTTATATTCATTCAAGGATTCAAAATGGTTCAGTAGGAAAACCTACCCTGGAAACGGCTCACTGATGAACACATCCGGCTCTGTTTAACACCTTTCTCTCCTTCAACTTTTCCACATTTTTCATTGTTAAATCCTGCATCCACCTGTAGAAAACATCTCATCATATTGGAGTCCACCGGTGCAATCAGAGGACGTCAGCCTGTGCGTAATGACTGACCAGCCCATTTTGACAGCAAAACGAGATAACTCCAAATCTTCTTCAAATGAAGCTAGAAGTATTTCAGAAGTATTTGGTGCATGTTTTTCCTTGAGTCATAAGGCACAAATGAGTGGCTTAGTGGCCTCACATCTCCAGGGTCTGGGTTCGATTCCCACTCAGGTCTGTATGCATGGAGTTTGCATGTTCTACCTATACTTGCTGGGTTTCCTCTGGGTACTCGGGTTTCCCCCCCACAGTCCAAAGACATGCAGATTAGGCTCACTTGAGTTCCCAAATTGCCCATAGTTTGTGAATGAGCGTGTGTGTGTGTGTGTGTGTGTATGTGTGTGTGTGTGTGTGTGTGTGTGTGTGTGTGTGCGCGCCCTGTGTTGGATTGGCACCCAGTCCAGGATGTACCCCGCCTCATGTCCCTAAGTGTCCTGGGATAGGCTCCAGACCTCCCGCAACCCTGTATACAGGATATAGTTGGATAGACGATTAGTGAGTAAGTGTATAAATATGAATTTTGTCTGATTTTGCAAAAAAAAAAAAAAAAAATGCTCGGGCAAAAGGCAGCAACAGTAGAGGTGTTTCTGCAAGAACAGGATATGTTGTGCACAGGCTAGTCAAAAGTTGGCAGTTGAAGACGTTGAAGGCTCTCCAGTCTTCGAATGATTACAGATTTCTGTAATATTTTGCGTCATTTACACTATTTCCCATCGTTTTCACTTTCTTTTTCGACTGAGGCAATTCTACAGTAAAAACGATACGTGACAGATAATCTGTAGGTAATGACAAACTCCACATGATTAGGCAGATCATAACTGGAAGTTAATATTAGGTATCATGATCTCAGAGGACAAAGCCGAGTCTGTTTTGGAAACACGGCCGCTTTGTTGGAGAAAATCCACCGATCGAATCTGAGGTGGAAAGACCGGTCCCGTCGGCGTTGCGTAAACATGCCGCAGTTATATATCATACGAGAGCTCTGGGTTTATTTTAAATCCTCATAAAATAAGCTTTTCTCAGTCAGGAAAAAGGTAGGACACGCCGGGACATGCTGCTGTCAGCGATACGATGGTGAATATTCACACCCAGGAGTTGTGGGGGACTTTTTATTTTGTTCAACTTTATACACTTGCTTGACACGATGAATCATTTTTTGGATGATTCATATCTCAACATCCAATTAAAAGATTTCCAGAACAATATATAGATACAGTCTGTCCCACACCTAAGGGTAGGTCTTACTAGAAGTTGCATGTTAACAGTAAACATGGTTTGTTCGAGTGTGTTCTGCCGGTCCATCTTCTCATGCACTGTTCCCCTTTTTAATTATTAATTGTCTAAAAAAAAAAAAAAGAAAGGTTTGAGTTTTAAACTTCTGAAATGGGAGGAAGTTGTAATTTAGGAATTAATTTCCATAAAATGTCATTTGTCATTTGTCACAAAGGAGCTTTGCATAAGTCGAAAATCCGGGTCAAGTTACTAATACAATGTAAAAAAATGACCAAAAAAAGCTTGGTCAATTTGTAACCCTAAGTTGTCTGCACTTATTTACTATTTAATATAAAATAGCCAAAAATAAATTACATACTGCATATAATTATGTATCGTGTTTTGGCACCAACTATCTTTCTATCCTAGGCGGATGATTGTAGGATGTTTTTGCAATGTTTTTCTTATACAAATTTTTTTTAATATAGCATCTTTATTAATTATGCCTCTGGTTTAATAAGCCCTATTTCAAGTATTTATGCATTTTCGTTCAGCTCCAGAAACACATTGCGTTTTCCAGCAGAACCACTTGACAGTTTGAAGCAGGGCACATTGTGGGTGGTTAATGTTGTGCTAACACTCTGTCGGTGTGGGTGTGTGTGTGTTACAGATGATGAGGAGGCTCTTAACTCCATCATGAAGGACCTGGCAGCCCTGCGCTGTTACCAGCTCAACAGCAGCACCAGCCACAAACCCAAAAGCAGGACCCCGAGTTACCGACAGGTACCTGTGATTAATTACTAAGCAAATATGATCCATACATTACTAGCCGCATTAAACGTGATAAAAGCCAAATAGAGTTTACTGCAACTGAATCAATATTGTCTAGCTAAAGCATGAGAAAAACTGTTTTTAAGTTTGCAATCTTCATGCTGTTTGAAAGATTATTGTGTAAAAACAGCACAGAAAGAAATTTAAGACTATCCCATGAACAGTTTTCCAGTTAGCTAAGTTAAGAGCTTTTAAGATGAAATTTTGTATTATGGAACATTTTCCCATAGGAAATAATGAAAAATGCAGATGATATGTGCCGGATTACCAATATTACCAATTTCCAACACTATAATCATATTTTACATATAAGAACAATCGAAACATCTAGAAAATACATGTAAATGAAGTAAAATATTAAATAAATAGACACTAAACTTCACTTAATTTAAATACATGATTCCTCTTGGCACCGGCTGCATTTAAAAACGAAATTGAAAGTGCTTCTATTTTCTTCTTGCTACCATCTTTGCTAACATACTTGAGACCCATGGAGGTACAGTATGTCTTCATAACTGTATAACTTTTGCACAAAATGCAAAAAAATATGTAAACTCACTTCACTTGGTTTTCCACTGAGACAAACCGGTTTTTAACGGCTCCCAGATATACTCAGTTTGATCACTGGTATGCCAAAAATGCTTCATATGCAGAGGCGAATTTATTGCTAAATTTTAGAGGTCGGGTGTTCCTATGCCCAGGTACCACTGTACTAGATAATTAACTAACATCAGTCCAAACAACAATCTAATATAATGTAAGCAGCTATATAATTGTAATGACTATGTATAAAAGAGTTAGCATGTGTATACCGTGAAAAAAGTAAAGTACCCTTCTGTCTTACATAGTAGAAATATTTTGATTATTTGAGTTATAATTTTGCAAACAGCAGTTGCAGGTACAACTAAGATCAAGTTTTCCTTAAGTTGTAAATTTTTTTGTTTTCATATTGCACACATAAATGCAAGCAATTCATCAATGAAGGTGTCAAAATTTACGGCTTAAAACGTTTTATATTTTGCGGAATTTATTTAAACAAGCTTTTTATAATATAAATTGTTTGTAAACAATTATCGTTGTTAATAAACATTTTACTGTTTAACTAAACATACGGTATGACATGTTACAATGCTATTTTTCATAAACTGATATAGTAATTTATTTCATGAACAAACTTTTAACAGTTTTAACGGCAAAAAAATTATTTAAAAAATTCATCAGAATTGTTTCACAATAAAATTTCTCATGATTAATAAACTTCACTTTATTTTTCCAAATTTCCAAGTGGAGTTTATAGGTTTCTAAATATTTTACTATGTAATTTGTCTCACCCATTGAAACAGATTTTATATATAAAATACAGTTTGTAGTTTGTCTCTACAGAGGAATTTATTTCTTTGCACAAAGCTTTTAGATAGTGGTTTATCCAAAAACAAACCTAATTTATTACCGCAACAAATTATAAACTACTGCAACTCTTAGTGGATTGCGTTCCAATACTTTTGACACACTCTTAATACTCCCACAGACTTTATTTTTGGCACACTTGGACTTGGTCAACCAGGACATACAGCCTGAACCAAGGTTTAACCCAAAGTGAGATCCAGTTGCATGACTAGTTAAGGGTCTTGTTCAAGGCTGTAACTGACTGTGGTGCTCTGAGTGTCCTGGGATTATTGTAAGCTCCTCCGACTACTAGATCAGAATCTGACATTTTATTAGCCGAAGCAGTGCCTCACTACGAAAGCAGGTTTCATCTGATGTAAATGTCATGCGTTAGAGGAAGCAGTGGGTTGCGTTCATTTGTAGAATCAGTAATCTGTAGTAACGTAGTTGTGCTTTGAGCGCGTTTTCTCGCAAGTACTGTTTCATCACCGTTATATTCGCTGCACAATCTTTCACTGCAAGATAAATGGCCTGCGAAATCACTGTACACGCACTTGAATGTCCCGTGGTGACACCCGGACAGTGTAAATGAGGGAAAGGTGAACAACAGCTTTTCCACACTAACACATTTGTCATCGCCACGATGTCAAGGAGGCCATTAGAGATCATCTCTTAACTGGAAGAGTCTGTACTGTGTGGGAGTAAAAATATGACCAACATGAATGACACGCGCACACACACACATGCGCGCTGAGTTATATTACCTTCTATGGCCGAGTCTTTCCTCATGCTCTTGCATCATAACACATTACCTCACTTAAGCATCTACTTCCTTTAGTCAAGAGCCAAGAGTCAAAAGAAGCGCAGCACGGAAATGAGATCGAAATGGAATGCAGTGCTTTGAAAAAAAGAAGAAGAAAAAAAAGCCCTAAATAGTAATATCATCATGTCATCAAGGTGAGCTAGTTAAATCCTGACAGAGCACAACAAAGGAGAAAGACTTTGCAGGAAATACAAATAATCAGTGATCAGGTGGTGCGATGAATCAGATGTTTTTTTTATTTCCTACATTGTCGAACAATATCATAAACATGAACTAGAATGATATATGGCTCAGCCATGAATATCTCACAGAACATCTCGATGTAGAAGAGAATTAAAAACGTCAAACCAGCACAGCCCACGTTAGTTTGTTCCTCTTATAGTAGAGGAATAATACCAACATGAACATTTTTAATTCCTCAAAAGAACATTATGATTTTATTATCCATTTATAGTTATGTTGCAATGTTCTTATCGCTAAAAGGTTTCTTATTTTGTCTTGGTTATGCGGCTGCTAAGTGCAGTACAGGCCGGCCCAAAAGTCTCTGGGATTTACAAGCAAACTCAAAAATGATGTAAAATTCTGCAAGAGCTTGAAGGAGAATGTTATGTCCAAATACGTTAGTTGGCGTTAAAGACAATTAATCACAATCTGACTTATTTAGAATCGAAATCCAGGGGGCATTTAGGGGGCAGGGATATACAGTATACTTCTACACCTTATATGTGCTTATTATTATTTTCCAGTATTTAACATATAAATGCAGAATTATGCACTTTTTAACACCTGCATACATTTTTAAATGATGCAATGCGTCCTGAGATAAATGGTGACATCATACAGTGCCGACCGGAAGTCTGGACACAAATTTGGATGCATTTGTTGTTTTATTTACTATGAAATAACACACATTGTATCAGGTAATTAAGAATCAACAACATCAACAACAGCCAGCTGTTATTCTAAGACGTGACGGTCAGCCTTTCCGGAACAGTCCTCGCAAGAACAGTATTGTCAAGAGCATCCGCACAACCCATCAAGCACCATGATGAAACATGGCGAAGCTCTGATGAAGATCTTCCCAGGAAAGCGAGGCCAAAACGTACCTCTGCAGCAGAGGAGAAGTTCATTTAGAGTCCCCAGCCTCAGAAATCACAGATCAGCAAAAGATCTTGAGTAGCAGATGCATCTCAACATGAACTCTTCAGAGGAGATTATCGCATATGCGTATTTTGGACGCTCTTAGTATTGAAATAAAAATCGGGAAAGCCAATGGAATTGGAAGGCGTGTCCAAACTTTTGACTGGTACATACGGTACACACATGAGGGATGGGAATCACCCGATATATAATTTGTGTTGCGATTTCTTTTTATAAATATCCTGATTACATATTAGATTTTGTCACAGTTCCAAACAAACTTAGCATATAATTTGCTCCGACCAGCTGCAACATTTTATCTCCTCAAATGCAAATATATATATAAATTCAATATCAAATTTTTAAACCTGCCACACAAAAGAATCACGATACAGCACAGAATCTACTATTTTCCCCCATCTCTAATACGGTACATAGATTAATACTAATATAGTAACTTAATAGTAGTGGTATGGTAGCTTTGGCCCTTGAGCATGGCCCTCAACCCTCAATTGCTCAGGAGGTGAGTTACTTATATAGGAGTTACTTGTATAGCGTAAATGTCAGGCGGACAGGGTGGATGCTAATTCTGGTACCAGGTGTCAATTTCATGTATCCTGGCACGTATAAAAAAAAAAAGTGCCTATTCTAATAACATTGTAGTGCTGTACGTTATGATGCTAATAAAGAGATTCCCTGTAGATTATTCTTTTTCTTTCTTTCTTTAGCTCATCCTGTTCTGTGTGTGTGTGTTTTTTTTTTTCCTTCTTTCAGGATTTGCGCGTGAAGCTGGAACATGAGAGAGAGAAACGGTGAGTCAGAGCCCGTCCGTTCCTTTCCACACATCCTCACCAGGCCTGCACCGGCTTTTCCGGACTACGGGGGGGAAAATATGGGGGGGGGGTGGGGGGGGGGGACTGACGCTCTGCCAAAAACAATGTTCCTAGAGCGCTTTGACATTTCGCTTTTTCTTTGTGTTTTCACCAAACCAGCCCAGTTTAAGGGGGAAAGGGAGCCAATATTTGAGCTCAGTGACACATCCCAGATTAATTCTCAGAGGCCTGTAGTTGAGCTGTTCGCCCACACGCTCAGTCTGTCTCATTTTCTCCCAAGCGGAAGGGTTGCCAAACACGTGACGGAACCGGCATGCGAAGGAGACGCAGGAACGCTCCTTCAGGCCCCCGCGAAAGATGTCTTTGATTCGGGAAAAATTGGACGGTTGGTCCGACACGTCCGACGCGAATGTGGGAAGTTTCTGGAAGCGTATACTGTCTCAGTGTTTTTGCGAGAACAGATATTTTGATGAGTGCAGCTCAAGCTTCCTTAATTGGAAGAAAAAGTGTTTGTCTCGCCATTCACGTTGACGTTCTGTTGTGGCACGGCCAATTAGAGAAAGATGAATCATCCCTCACGAAAAGGGATGTGTGCGGACTTTACTTAGAAGCGTACATAATAGATGGTACTCTATAAATGATGCTGTTCAGAATTATTGGCACCTTTTATAAAAATAACGCAGTGCAGTGGTTCCTTGCCAGACCCAGAAAGTTAAAACTGTCTTCCAGACAGAATCTTAGCCAATCGGAAGACGTGTTTAATAGATGTTAATAATATTATTTACATGTAAGAATCCAGTCTGATTAGATTAGATTAGATTAGATTAGATTCAACTTTATTGTCATTGTGCAAAGTAAATGTACAGAGCCAATGAAATGCAGTTAGTATCTTACCATAAGGTGCATGCATAAGGTAATAGAGTTCTGGTATATACAGTATAGTGATATAGTAATGTGCAGTATACTGTAACTGTGCAACTTTGTGCATGTGCTATAGTAAGCATTAGGTAATAAAGGTGTGTATATGTATATGTACATAATGATATACAGTCTAATAAGTGTAACTGTTCAAAAATTGTGCAGTAGATCAGCATGTCTGGAAAATGTAGAAAAATGATGAAGAACAACAGAAAATTAAGGAGATTTGAAATGACTAGAATTGGGTTAAGAACTGTCCAATATGTTGTATTGTCCAAACCTGTAAGGATAGTGCTGAACCTTCAATTTCATGGAAGAAATGTGGTCAGAAAGGAACTCACAGGATTGGGACTAAACAGCTGTATGGCCGTAAGAAAAAACAGTCAGAAGAAAGAAGCAGCTTAATAAAACTAATGTAACTTTCTTTTTGCTCAAATGGATCTTACAGAATTGGAATTGGAAAAAGTGGCGATCAGGAACCAGTATCAAGTCAAGGTATCTGTATCGAAACTGTATCGAATGATACCCGACCCTTACTGTACATCCACCACTTTGCCGTTTTGCTAACTCGCCCAAAATCCATCCAATTTTCCAAAAGATTTACTGTGCTGCTTTAGTGTTCAGCTTCATGGCATGAAAATACAGTCAGCTCCAGAATTCCTGGCACTCTTAGAACAGACTGGTTGGGGGAAAAAAAATAGGTTCGACGAAATGTCTCAGTGTTTAATTGGCACCAGAAACATGAGATGATTCTGTACGTGACCGTACAGTAAATAGTTTTTTCCTTCTTTATTTAAATGTTAGTTGACACAACTTAACAGCGGGTTTTAAGCAAATATTTGATGATTTGGCCAGGATTTTGGATGAAGTCAACATATTTCCAGTAAAACAAAAAAGAAGGAGACTTCTCGCACCAGACTGAGAGATTAGATTTGCAATAAATGGAAAACTGTATAAGGACAACATCGCATACTTTTTCGGCATACTTTACTCCAAGGCGCTGTAACAGGTTTAACAAGTGTGCTGGAAATTTCCACTCTCCAAGACGTTACTGTGACAATAGCGCTTTGTTATCCGGTCGTGCCTCGTCAGTAGACTCTGTCGGTGTCAGCTCGGCAAGCGAAGTGCCCTAATTGGAGCCACTCGAGGTTTTTCTTTCCCCCCGTAAGCGGCCGAGCGCGGTGGGACAGGAAGACGGCGAGCGCCGCTCTCTGTGCCAGCCTCTGCTTATCTAAACGCATCGAGGAAGGAAAGCCATCTCGTTCGGCACATCCTCTCATCTCTCTCCGAGCCGTCTGTCCCC
>JAAGKR010007989.1:0-14335 GCA_011419295.1 Clarias macrocephalus | reverse complement strand
CCCCCCCCCCCCCCCCCCCCGCCCCCCGTGCTCCGTTTCCGGCCACAACTTCTCCTCTGGCTTTTTCTGGAGCTCAGAAGAATCTCTGGAGTAGTTTCTACCGCATGTACTGTATATAGAACATCTTAAGAAGAAGTAGTGGAAGTGCAGAGAGGAAAATCGAATATCCGATCAGCACAAAGAGAACCTTCACCTGACTGCTCCCGGGCGCTGATTCTGATTTCCCAGAATTCCTGTCTATCTCTGTGCCATTAAGGCGCATTTGATGTTGCGATGATGCCAAGATGCGATCAGTAAACACTGGCTAATTTGGCGGCGAGATTTCGAGGAACGTCCTGTGTGGGAGGTTTGGGGTTATTTCAAAAAGCAGCAGATAAGCTGAGGGATTGTGGGATATGTGGGACAAAGCAGAGATGAACTTTAGTAGTGTTACAGGAAACAAGCTGCTGCCAACACTGTTCGTGTTTTCTTTTTTTTTTTTTTTTTTAAAGCTCTTTCCTCTCAGGAAGCTGTATCTGCCTTTGTGTGGGGCTGTGATGTGAGGAACGCTGGTGTTGAAACAGAGCTCCGTTCCAGTCGCTCGTGCCAAGTGCAAACACAACCATTTTACATTTACATTCGGCCGAAGCTTTTTTATCCGAAGTAGCAAACAAGCGATGTGGAATCCAGGGCAAGAATAGAGCTGAGTGGTTAGAGGTCAAGGGCCTCACTGACAGTCCTGGGATTTAAACTCACGGCAATCTGGCTACTAGCGCCGAACTTGTGCTGCTGAGCAAGCATCGCTCTAATTACACACACGATTCATACACGGTAGAGGATATCTCTCCCTCTCTCCGTCCCTCCCTCCATCCTTAAACTGCCCTAGTAGCAGATCAGCTTGTAATCTTTGTTCTACCAATATGCCAGATAATTCTCTAATCTGACTGCTGTGTGACAGACATTGTTTGTTTTTCTGCAACAGCAGATCTGAGCGTAGTTCTACTGTACCTGCAGGGCTGAGAATAATGCCCTTGTTCTGCATGCATGTGTGGTGAATACACAAGTCGTCTAGGATCAATGGCATGTGGTAATAAAATGAAGTCTGGTACTGAATGACCAGGTTATTACATCTATGGAGTTTTTCTTCCCGGATGCCACAGACATATTCAAGGATTTAGATTATGAGAGATTGGTTCCGGGAAACACCAGCACATTGTTCTAGATAGTACCATAGTAGTGTGTATTTTACTTAATAAAGCTGGTGAAAACAAATCCTGCTTTGGTAGTGTTGGGTGACTGATTTGATCTTTGACCTTTGTTGTTTGTCTACTGTAGGATCATTCCCTTCCAGAGGCCGCTGAAGTTCAGAGAGCTTCTGCAGAAAGTGACTGAGGCTTTTGGTCAGCAGATGGACCTTTACAGCACTGACAGAGAGGTAAAAAAAAAGTGAAAAAGTAATAATAATAATAATAATAATAATAATAATAATAATAATTCTGTATGAATTGCACTCATGAATTTACTCTAAAAAAAAATAAATAAAAAATAAAAACATTCCACTGTGGCTGAGGGGTACTGCAACATGCTGCCACTAGGGTGGCGCCAGACCCACATTTGAACGTTATTAGGAATTAAAAGAGAAATAGGATGTTAATTATTCTGTGCATATAACAGAATATATAACAGGAGAAATAGAACTTTCGTTCATTCTTGCTTAACTGAATCATGTTGAAATACAAAGTCTCATCTCGACTGCTAATGCAGCTACCTAAAGTTTTCAGGGATAGAAAATGGCTTGCTTACAGAGCTAACAGTTTAGACACACAATACAAAGTGGTCTCAAAACGTTTCGAGACTAGTTCTGTAACACACCAACAGAAGATAGCACAAGGCTGCTCACCTTCATAAGTCAGTGTGCCTAAAGACATCGTCCTTTGTACATCAGGAGCTGTCCAACCGGTGCTACTCTGACCACGTCTGCGATTCCATCAAAAATGAAATCAAACAAAGAGCAAGCGTGACATTCTGCGTGAAACTCACATAGACGTCACAGAAACGTTTGAAATGATTCTTCGAAATGAAGTTTACGGAGATGCTTCAAATGAGGCGTTCAGACTGTTTGAGTGGCATGTGAGCCCCAAGAGCGGCAGCATATCACTGGAAGACGACAAGAGATCAGGAAGCCCATCACCGAGCTCAACCCTCGAAAATGTCAAAATCAGTGATTGTCAAAGCACTGCCACACCGCCAGATAATATTAAAGTACAGACCAAAAGTTTTGACACACCTTCTCATTCAAAGAGGTTGAATTTGGATTATGGCAAGAAAAAAGCAGCTAAGTAAAGAAAAACGAGTGGCATCATTACTTTAAGAAATGAAGTTCAGTCAGTCGAAAAATTGGGAAAGTGTCCCCAAGTGCAGTCACAAAAAGCATCAAGCGCTACAAAGAAACTGGCTCACATGCGGACCGGCCCAGGAAAGGTAGACCAAGAGTCGCCCCTGCTGCGGAGGATAAGTTCATCCGAGTCACCAGCCTCAGAAATCGCAGGTTAACAGCAGCTCAGATCAGAGAGCAGGTCAATGGCACACAGAGTTCTAGCAGCAGACACGTCTCTAGAACAACTGTTAAGAGGAGACTGAGTGAATCAGGCCTTCATGGTAGAAGATCTGCTAGGAAACCACTGCTAAGGACAGGCGACAAGCAGAAGAGACGCGTTTGGGCTAAAGAACACAATAAAGAACACAATAAAGAACACAATAAAGAAAACTCTTTGAATGAGAAGGGGTGTCCAAACTTTTGGTCTGTACTGTGTGTGTATATATATATATAATTATTAATTAATACTTATTAATGAGTAATAATCAGTAATAAGTAATAAAGCACTTGTAAACAGAGCTAAAGTAAACTCGTACATGCTCATGCTAACAACAGGAACGTTCATAACTTTAAGCTTTATAGCAAGTTATTCTCAAATTTTTCTGCTTCTGTCTGTAATTAACACTAAAACCTGTATGAGCAGTCAGACATTGTTTTTTATTTATTTTATTTTATTTTTTTTGCTAAAAAGCTCTTCTCATTATGAATTATACATTAGCAGTGATTAATTCAGCTCTAGCTTTGAGTGATTAGCATGTTTTTGCTGACTCATTTATGCTAATTACTAATGATAACATAATAATTATGTGTTAAATAATCCAGAAAAAATGTTTATTTTAACTTATTTTAATTATATTAGCACTGAGGGATAAATGAGTCACTGTTGTTGTCAATTAATAAAAGAAAAAAAAACGCAAGTTTTTTTTTTAATGGTTATGAGTGCTAGTTTGTGTGTTAGCATATGTAAATAGCATATGTAAATATAGGCTTAAATAGGTGTGTGTGTTTGTGCGCGTGTGTGTGGGTGTGTGTGCGCGTGTGTGTGTGTTCATAGACACTCGTAGCTCTAAAGTGTCAGGAGGATCTGGACCGAGCCCTGTCGAGTTTGAGCTCCGGTTCAGGAGCGAAGGGTGTTCTGAGGGTTGTGCTGAAAACTCCAACTAATAACCACGTAAGTGTGGAGACACGTACACACGCACACATTCATATTCACACACATGCTCACACACACACATGCCCATCTATGTATCAGTACACACTGTACTATACGTTTTCTTCTTTGGCCACTGGTAACGAATAGCAAGCTAGTGGCTAGGATCAGTACCGACAGGAACCATTGGTCCTCACAAGCAGGATTAGTATTAGTATCTGTTTGTCTGCCTGTCTGTCACTGTTTGTCTGTTTCTTTCTGCCTCTTTCATTTTTGTCTCTGTCTCTCTATCTCTCTATCTCTGTTTCTCTCTGTCTCTCTCTTTCTCTGTCTCTCTGTCTATCCCTTTATCTCTATTTGTCTGATTCTCTCTCTCTTTTTTATCTTTCTCTGTCTGTCTCTCTCTGTTTCTCTTACTCCTTCTGTCTGTCTCTGCTTTGTCTGACTAAATCTTTGTTTCTGTCTCTGTCTCGTTTTCTGTCTCTTTCTCTATTTGTCTGTCTGTCTCTGTTTGTCTGCCTGTCCCTGTCTCCATCTCTTTCTTTCTATCTCTCATTTCTTTTCTGTCTGTCTGTCTTTATGGTCTGTCTTTCTTCTTTACACTGCCTCTGTCTTTCTGTCATCCATTGTACGTCTGCCTGTCTATATCCGTCTTTCTGCTGTCTGGATCTGTTTGTCTGTCTGTCTGTTTCTCTTTCCCTGTCTCTGTCTCTGTTTCTGTCTGTCTATATTTATTCGTGTGTCCTTCTGTCTCCCCCCCCCCACCTCTTTCTAGTTCCTGCAGGTGAACAGCAGAGATAAACAGAGTGAGATGAGGTCGTCTCGGTCTCTGGGAGACCTGAAAGGTTCTTTGCTCAAAGGATCCGAACGAGTTCGCAAACACTCCACAGGTAATGCACACATACTCACACAGACACCCACACACACACACGCACACCTTTTTCCACCATCACTCAGCAGGGTTATCACTCTCGGAGCGCTGGCTGTAGATGGAGAGATAGAGAGCTCTGATTCGTCATTTACGCCGAGTTGAAACTACCGGAGCCAGAGCGCCGCTTTGACGCAACGCTAATGCAAATAAAGGCGGATTAGTGCCGGGAGATAGCGGCGTATTTGACTAATTCGTAATGCTCAGTACAGCATGAGGACCCACTACACACACATTAAGTGTAAAGCAGGTGTTTGTGTGCTTTCTACTGCATTCCAGCCCCAGAGTACTGTAGACTCGGCTTCAGTCATGAAATACAGAACTGAAGGTGACAGAATGAAGCGCTTCTGATCCCTGATGTGTTTACACTTTGCACTGAAAGTGTGTGTGTATGTGTTTTATTTGTGATGGTGGTGTTCACATTCTCGACACAAAGTCCGTCCTGATTAAAGGTTCCACAGGAAGTGTGTTTGACATAGTGCTGGACTGCGACCTGGAATGTGAACTGACAAGTCTGTGCTGGGTTACTACTGCACTTGTGTGTGTGTGTGTGAGTAGGCGTGTCTCACCAAAGCACAATCCTCTATTACATTAAGAAAGAGAGGGTTACGGAAAGAGCAGACGTGTGATGTGATGGACAGACAGGGATGCAAAAAGTGAGCTGAGAGTGAAAGAATGAGAGAGAGATCAATACTTTAAACAATTCTTTACCAAACTCTCTCTTTCATCGACTCTGATTCATCGATTCTACACCTGAGCAACATAGAGCGAAAGAAAGAACACATGGATTTTAGAAATCTCTCACTCTATCTGTCTATCTGTCCATTTGTCCATCTCTGTTTGTCTGTCTGCCTCTTACTCCATCTTATTCTGTTTGCCTGTTTGTCTCTCTGTTTGTCTCTTACTCTCTTATCTCTTGCCCTATTTCTGTTTGTCTGTTTTCCTGGCTCCTACTCTGTCTGCCTATCCTTGTCTTTCTCTCTCTTTGTCTATTTCTCTGTCTGTCTATCTGTGTGCGTGTCTCTCTCTCTTGCTCTTCATCTCTGTCTGTTTGTCGTTCTCAGTTTTTCTGTACGTCTGTTTGTCCATCTCTTACTCTTTCTCTCTATCCCTGTCTGTCTCTATCTCTGTATGACTTTCTCTCTGTCTCTGTCTCTTTGTCTCTCTATTTATCTGTGTGGCTCCCCCCCCCCCCCCCGTTTCTCTCTCTCGCTATCTTTTCCCCCCTCCCTTCTCTCAGCCCTCTTCTTTCCCCATCTTTACACCTGAGCAGCTCAAAGCATACATGAATTTTAAACATCTGCTTCAGGAAATCAGCTTCACTTTTCTTCTCATTTTCTCGTTTCTTCTCTTTTCTGTCTCTCTTTTTGTTTACCATTGCACGAATTAAAGAACGAGGGAGAGAAAAGAAAAGACGTCCGCCATGATCTGTCCGCCATGTTTTTATTAAACTCGCAGTAAACTCTGGGCTGATTAACAGTGTGACGTCCCCATGGGACAGATTTCATCTCGGGAGCATGAGCATGGCCTGTTTGTTTACAGGAAGTCTCTCTCGGTGAGCGGTATTCTGGGATTGCTGTGTATTTGGGTTTCTGCCTGTGTGGGTCCCACACACTGAGGTTTTTTCGATACCTGTGTCCTTTACGTTTCCCAGAATCCCATCTACCGTAGATAGACAGTATTAAGACATGCAGTCTGTTTGATTACTGTAAGTATTTAGTTGTGAACAGTGTTTGTCCGGAAAATTGGGGTGAAGGGTGACAACATTTCCAACACGCGTCTCAAATTGTCCATTTCTGGCACTCAAAAAAACAAACTTGTCCCCTGTGACCCTTTTTCATTTCTCTGGCTGTCTGTCTGGCCTTGTCTGCTCTTATCTTCCTGCGTCTGTGCTCCAGGTTATCTCTGTCCGAAAGCAAGCGTCTCTGCACATCTTCAGCTTTTTCTTTTCCTCTCACTCCTCTCGGTATTCGTTCATCGCTACTTTCTTACGGTTAAGCCCTTGCATACAAATGTCTCTCGAATTCAGTATTTTATTTCTATCTGTCAGTCTGTCTCAATTTCTTTGTGTCTGTCTGTCTCTCATATTTCTCTCTATTTATCTGCATCTCTCCCTGTTTGTCTGTCTGTCTGTCTCTCAAAGTTTCTCTCAGTTTGTCTGACTGTCTATCTGTCTGTCTCTCCATGTTTGAATGTCTATCTGTCTGACTATTTCCATGTCTGTCTGTCTGTCTGTCTGTCTATCTGTCTGTCTCTCTCCATGTCTGTCTGTCTGTCTGTCTCTCAAAGTTTCTCTCAGTTTGTCTGACTGTCTATCTATCTGACTCTCTCCATGTTTGTCTGTCTGTCTGTCTGTCTTACTCTCCATGTTTGTCCGTCTGTCTGTTTCTCTATCTATCTGTCTCTCGGTTTGTGTGCCTGTCTGTCTCTGTCTCTCTCTCTCTGTCTCTGTTTGTCTGCCTGTCTCTCTGTTTATGTTTCTCTCTGTTTGTCTTTTTGTCTGCCTGTCTGTATCACTTTCTCTGTGTCTGTCTGTCTGTCTCTTTTTTTCTCTGTTTGTCATTCTGTCTCTCTTTCTTTATATCTCTCTGCTTTGTCTTTATATACTACTCTCTGCTTTTTTGTTGTTCACTCCTTTCCAAGTCTTTCCCTCCCTCTCCTAGAGCTCTGCTTATTCCAGCTTTTCTCCCTTTTCTCAATCCATTCCTCCTTCTAACGGGACTTTTCTCTTATCTCCTAATGGAGTAGTTTCAAATTATCTGTCTGTCTCCCTCTCTCTCTTTCTCCGTCTCTGTCGTTTTTCTCCAGGCTCTCTGCACACAGGGAGGAGTTCCCCACCGCCGGGCAGCGTTCCCGAGGAGCAGCAGCAGATCGCGCGCCAGGGCTCCTACACCAGCATCCACAGCGAGGGAGAGTTCATCCCTGAGACGCCCGATCCCAACGTAAGCACCACGACTTGCCCGCATGTCTGATCGACACAGCTCCAGTGAGCGCTCTGAGAACCTGCAGAGGAACTGTGTTTATAAATGGTGGAGTCACTAATGGCTCCCTCATACCCGGGACATCAAACACCAGAAGAGATGGGAATAGATGAGCTAATGTTTGGTAGAACTGTGTGTAATCCATCAAATATGTTCACTCAGATGTGACCCGAACTGTTCTTCCTCGTAGGTCATGGATCCTTTCGGAAGTGCTGACGGTTCCCTGTCCAGCAGCCAGGACCAGGCTCTAGACAGGTGAAGGGAAGCCTGCATGTTTTTTCAGTGTGTGTGTGTGTGTGTGTGTGTGTGTGTGTGCATATACATGCAGAAGGAATGAATCAGGATCCTGCAGAGGCTGGACAGGAAGTTGCTCACGTTGCTGCGGCAACGACAGCGTTATCTGGACGCCTGAGTTCCGGAGTGATCGCGTGCTGCGTTTTGTTTAGAGAAAAAAAAAGAACAAAGAGAGAGAGAGAGAGATAGAGGGCAAGAGTGGGAGAAAGTTTAGCGGGAAGTGATTATGTTGTACTGTAGATGCACTGATCCTTTGCAGTTTGCAATAAAATAAAAGCGACAGTAGAACAGGCTACGAGAGTGAGAGTGAGAGAAAGAGAGAGAGACTGGAACTGTGCTACCTGCACAAGTCTTATCTGGCCTCTGGCTTTCCAGAACAATGTCAGGAAACAAGCGCATGGAAATTTCTTCCCTCTCTCCGTGTGTGTGTGTGTGTGTGTGTGTGTGTGTGTGTGTGTGTGTGTGTGTGTGTGTGTGTGTGTGTGTGTGTGCTATCCGGGGCCTCGTCCCGCACGCGGCTGACGTCATCGGCCTGGAGGCAATAACACCGAGCCGGACAATCCACGCGGCAAGCTCGCGACCTTCTGCACTGACCTTTTTCACAGTCCGTTTTCAAACAATTACATACAGACTTAGACAAACTGACCCGCGATCGGGTCAGAAAAGAGAAAGCAGACGGGCTGAGCGGCGGCGGCGAGTCAGGGAGAAGTAAATGTAAACGCTTGAGTGCATCAGCAACAGGATTAAAAAAGGCTTTGCGTCTGGAAAAAGTCTGGAAGGTGGTCTCTGAGTTGACACGGCTAGCATAGAGCACGGTTTGGAGTAGGGCTACGCAATTAATCACCAATTAATAAAAATTCTGTTAATATTAATTTTTTTCTGGTAATACTTTCCTCAATATGTGTCCACATACTGTACTGTCCCTTTAAAAACACTCAATGCACGTATAGTCGGAAGCATCATGGAGGAGAACTCCATGTTAGAAAACGATATCCAGGGATCTCCCGATACGATATTATCATGATACCTACATGCTGATTCTTTTCATATTGCGATTTTATTAGCATCATGATTTTATAAGGACTCCCATTCAGGATTACAATTTTTTTCAGATCTTGTTGCAATTCTAGACAAAAGTAGCAAATAATTTACTTCTACCACACAGTGTGAATAGTTAGAGTGAAAAGTGCACCACCTATAGGATTAGAGAGGAACAGTGAGATTTTACCACTTCAAATGTCATTAAAATATGACTGCAAAAAATAAATATAATTATATTATCATCATCTTTCATTAATCATAATTGAGGTAAATCAGTTAATCATGATATTGGTTGAAGTTCATATTGTTCGTATGATTTTTCTCAAGCAGCAATATTTTCTACAGGTTTTAAAATACTCTATTAATAAACTACTAAGAGTGTTTCATAAACATAGATGCACGTGTGTAAGTTGTGTTGTCAATGGTTTAAACGTCAGATCTTGTACAACAAGGATTATCTTTTTGTTTCCGGCTCATCTTCTTTTCCTGCTCTATCCTCCAGTCCAGCAGGTGGCAGTGTTGCTCAGGGAGGATATTGTTATATGATGTTGTACGCACTCTATTACACCTCGTTGAACGATAAGACAAAAGTTGATTATGATTGTTTTTTTTTTTTAAGTCTTTGTATGTTTTCACCAATTTATGGGAAAAAACGAGCAAACTTGTCGTCTCGCTGTCCGACTCACAAGCTGCCTCATACTTTCCTCGCCACGATCTCCAGAATCCTGAATCTATTTCATTTCAAACACAAAAATCGCACTAACCAGATATTTTCTTTTCCTTTCGCAGTCCTCCGTTCTCCCAGAACAACCGCGACAACAATTACCTGAACCTCACCTACGACTATAAAGGTAAAAGGCCAAAGCTTGGATGCTAACGCTAATGGCGGCCATATTTGTTAGCAATTTTTAATATATATCTCCTCTGTCTTGTTAATATGCTCTATATTCCGTCCTTATTCCTCTTTACTCATCTCCTCTATCACCTTTTTTCTTTTCTTTCCTTATGTTTTTACTTTGATCTTTTTTTTCTTCTCACTTTCTCTGTACCTTTCCTTATATATCTGTACTATCTCCTCATTTATTCTTTCCTTTTTCTCAGCTTGTCATCTTTGCTCTCCCCTTTTCTCCTCTCATCTCTTCTCATCTCTTCTTTTCTCTACACATCTCTTATCATCTCATCTAATCTCTTCGCACCCCCCCCTTCTCATATCTTCTCATTTCTGATCTTCTTATGTCTTCTCACATCCTGTTTTCTCATTTCCTCTCTCGTCCTTTCATCTCATCTCTTCTCCACTCTTCTTACCTCTCCTCTTCTCCTCTCTTCTCATCTCATCTCATCTTTTCTCATCTATTCTAATCTGTTCTCATCTCTTCTTCTCTCTTCTCATTTTTTCTTATCTACTCTTTTCTCATCTCCTCTCCTCATCTCATCTGTCATCTGTTTTCATCTGCTCTCTTCTCATCTCTTCTCCTCTCTTCTCCTCTCTCCTCAGCTCTTCTTATCTCCTCTTTTCTCACTTCTCATCTATTCTCCTCTCTTCTCATCTCATCTCATTTCTTCTTATAATTTATCTCCTTTCCTCACATATTTTTCTTCTCTTTTCTTTTCTCTTCTTGTCTCTTCACTCTTCTCCTCTTTTCTCTTTTTTTTCTATCAACATTTTCCTCGTTCTCTTCTCTACAATATTACTTTTGAACAGTGATCAAACAAATAAGGCATTATTAATAATAAGTTCTTCCCAAACACAGGGAGACTTTTCTGTTATACACTTACACACACACACACACACACACACACACACACACACACACACACATGCACAAAGACCTTTTCTCCAAATCAACCAGACTTACACGTGCACATTGCTGGTCTTTTCAAGAGAGAACCTCACCATCACACACACACACACACACACACACACACACACACACACACACACACACACACACACACACTGTGCTGTTTCAGTGAGCATATCTCCATAGAGGCAGGCTGATTTGTTTATTTTGCCATATGAGTCGATTTTTCCTCTCCTTTCTCCGCTCTGAATGCACACACGGCCGCGTTGCTGTGGGTGACGCCGCTGAAAACACACGCCTCATACACTCGCCAGCTGCTTTCAATTGCCGGCATTGCGCTCATACACATACACACACACTCTTTCCCTCTGCTCTGTCCGTCTTTCTGCCGCATTAGTGATGAAGCCCTTCATAGAGCGATGCTGCTTTCACATGGACAGTTCTAGCGTGTGCCAGTAAACGTGGTGCCGGTTTGTCGTGGGCCTTTTTTGGGCGAAGATGCAGGAGATTTTGTTGTTGTGTGCAAGCAGAACAAGCTGTTCATATGAAGGCAAAAATCAAATCAGCTGCATATTTAGCATTTCATCAAGTACACGCTGACAATGAGACTGTAACTTAAGCCCCGCCCAACCTTCTCCAATTGGCTAATCCACAACCTTTATTATTTTGAACGATGGGTGTTAACGCATGCGTGTATCTGTACTCTGTTTCCTCATTCCTCTTATCATGTGCTCGTGTTTAGTGTTTACAGTTTGCGTACATTGGCTGAGCTCTGCGTCTTACTGCTCCCCCTGCAGGTCGACACGGGAAGCACGGGACTTTCCCACGACAGTTCCACTTAACCAATCGCAGCAAGGACTACGGCGACGGTAAGATCATAAATAAAGTGTGTTACAGTTGTTAACTTTATACAGGAGGATAAAGAAGATGCTTATTTATTCTCTATAGTAGCAACTCTAAAGGTAGTTCAGAATACCAGATAAATTTATATAAACATGCATATTGTTTCTATGGTAAAATCTTAAACTGTAGCATGTACAGTATGAGATAAACTCCACATATATATATTTGCGGTTTTTAACATTTAAGTCTCAACAGCGTTTTGATGAGAGGTTGATGGTGCGTCGTATATCACAAAGCACTCGAGGCTCCTAACTATATTATATGTATGTATATAGATATAGATATAGATATAGGTTATGTACCTGATGATACACATCAAGCCTGCATCTTGAGTCATCTTCATGTAAGTGTGTATTGTGTCGAGTGTGTGTCAGTACATAACCTTGGCCAGCACTGATGTGTGTTTCCCCTGAGGATAGTGCACTGTGTGTATCAAAACAGTGGTGTGTGTGTGTGTGTGTGTTCCTGATTTGTGTTTCCCCTGACTGCATCAAAACAGCAAGCCAAGAGCTACTTCCTGTGTAGCGGAATAGTTGGGGGGGGGTGGCAACCAGGGGGCATCAAGGGGAGGCAGAGACAGAGGAAGGAAAATCCAAGCTCAGAAAAGGTCCAAGAAGAAGAAAGAAAAAAAAAGAAACTGCTAGTACAGGGTTAATGAGAGGGCCATGAGCCATGCCGTAGAAGGCCACGCCTCCTTCACTGAACCCGTAGAACGCCTAGAATGTAGAACATTTTCAGGTTCATACATGTAGAATGAAAAATGCTGCGTAATAGACAAATCAACTAAATTTTACTCCCAAATGTACGTTCAAAAGGAATCAAAGTTTGCATTCAGAATCGGATAAGAACTTATAATAATTGTAGCCTCTTTCTACCATTAAAAGAATTAAATAAAACATTTGCTTAATTGCAACTTTATTTCTTGCAATTCCCACTTTATTTAGGATTTTATGGCTAACGGAGTGCAGAAGAGGAGGTGACAGTGTTCAACTGACCGAAATAAAATGACAAAAAAATCTGAATGAGAAATTAAGTCTCATTGCAAGAAGAAAAGTCTGATTTTTGAGAAACAAGGTCAGAATAGCGGGAAATAAAAATGCAGTTGTGAAAAAAACATCTGAATTATGAGCAATGCTGTCAGAAATGTTAATAAATAAAGTTTCAGTTTCAAACTAAACTCTTGACTGTAATTACCTGAAACAAAGTTAGAATTTTTTGTAGCAAAAAGTCAGAACTATGAGGCAAAAAGTCTTGATTTTTGTGAATTTGCTATTCATTCAATTTTTTATGTATCCGAAACTTGATTTCATATTTAAGCAGGTGACTGAATTTTATAGAAAAAACTTCTGAACCTGATTAAGGAATCAGTTGTGGGGTGTGACTTAATTTTACATACAAATGTATCGATAATTTCTTAAAATAAGAAACAAATATGAGATTATTAAGATTATTTCTAGTTAATTGTTGCTAAAATTGCAAGCGAAAATGTTTCGTTCTATTGACAGACAATTCGGCTTGATTAAGGAAGCAAATTTGAAATTTAATTCCTTTAAAGAAATACAGTACATTTATTTCCCAATAAAACAACAAGAACTTTTTGCTTAAAACTGTAGTCGCATTTTATAAAAAAAAAACTTAATAATCTTTTCTTTAGTTTGTTGTAATCTTATTTTTAAAACCTTAACTATATTCAAGATATTGTCACTTGCCCCGGTACTGTTGTCACGCTCGAACCGTTACCCGAGATTAGAAACTCATCACTTACTTATTGCGTGTGAATTCTCACCTCACCATTCCTGCACTGTTTGAGTTGATTAATTAAACATGTTGTCATTTTGATTTGTGTGTGTGTTTGTGTGTGTGTGTGTGTGTGTGTGTGTGTGTACTCATCAGGTCGTAGCACGTTCCCACGCAGTTTCATGCCACAGGAGAACCTGTTCCAGTTGGTGCCTTCGAGCCGCACACGCAGCTACAACGGAGACAGCACGCTCCCGTACGGCGGAGACCTGCGCTCGCTCGGCTGGAGCGACAAGAGCAGCAAGCGCAGTTCTGCTAAATGTAACCACACATACACACACGCACACTTTCTTTGCTCAGGTTGTATCATGCCTTGAAGTTAGAAATCAACAATTGAAATAAATCTTCTGATAATTTCAGTTTTGTTGATAAAAAGATTTTCATTTTCATTTAGGATTTATTTAATATATTACAAATAAACAAATTTCACATTGTTTAGTATTTTTAAAGTCTAAGCAGTTTTTTTTTTTGGGGTCCCTGAGTGGTGCAGCGGTAGAAACCTCGCCCTGTCATCTGGAGATCGCAAGTTCGAATCCCAGATCTGATTGGCCGAGCTTTCTCGGTGAGGGAGGGATGAGAGGCACTTCAGCGCGTTCTCATCAATCGTGCCTCTGTAGGCCGTCATGGGTGTCTGTAAGCTATTCTCTAAGTGTGTTACACAGTTCCCGACAGGGCGTTAACAAACAGTTTGGAAAAAGATGTGGTTTTTGGGAGGAATCGCGTGATATCCTTTGTCCTCCCTGATCGAAAGTCGTATCCTTGATAGGAGAGTGACCGAATGACGTTTAGGAATTGGAGAGAAAATCTGGAGAAAGCATTGAAGTAAAAGAAATAATATTTATATATACACAGTGGAACCTTGGATTACGAGCATAATTCGTTCCAGAAGCGGTCTCGTATCCCAAAACACCCGTAAACCAAATAAAATTTTCCCATAGGAAATAATGAAAACTGAAATTATTCTTTCTAAAAAGAAATCTCTCTAAAGACACTCGCATGAGCGCATACTACCGGAATCACTGCTGTAAAGTAAAACAAACAAACAAACAAATGAACCAGCACCTTACCTTTGAAAAGAATCAT
>JAAGKR010007988.1:0-33606 GCA_011419295.1 Clarias macrocephalus | reverse complement strand
GTTCTTGCTTATATGTGTAAAGCAGTAATTTTACTGGAAATTTTCAGTAGTTTGCCATTAGTCTGTAGAAAAAAGGCAAAAAAAAAAATACATATATACTATTAAAGGAACTCATAACTTAGTGGCCACTGTGACTTATTGTTGATCAGAACATTGAAGTATAACACATAAAGGGGTCCTACACTGGACTGTAAGAGCTTAATTATAATTCTCATGAAACCTAAGCAGGAGCGCATTTTATGCACTGCCACATGCTTCATGATCTGTTCTTTAATGCGTATATAGATTGTGCGAAGGTCAAGTTGTCTTCCTCTAGCACCTTCAAACCTCTAGGCAAAAAACACATCAAGTTACATGCTTGAATTTGTGAGCACATATACTGTACGCACACACAACTCATCACAATGCAGCTCTTGTCATCACACGTGGCAGCTCTGTAACTATACATTCTAGTACTAATGATGAAATCACATTTTTCACATTTCAGTGAGCTGCAGGTCACTTTCACTTTCACCGCACTGGACACTTTATTTGTTTCATTTGCTATTTATTTTTATTCTTTGCTGGTATTTCCACAGATATAAAGAACCTAGCTGCAAATAGTAACGACATTCTTATAGCATGTCAGCCAGTAAAAATCAATGAAGATTCGCTTGGTTTGTTTACATCAGGGCTGTTCAAATCCAGTCCTGGAGGGCAGTGAGTGTGTCCAGGACAGTTTGTAATTCACCAACACACCATTAAACACACACACTAAAAATGGCAATTAACAGATTAGTTGAATCAGCTAAGTTTGAGCAGAAAAATCAACAAAATGTGCTAGACACTGACCTTCCAGGACTGGATTTGATCAGCCCTGGTTTACATTAACCCTAATATTCCACTAATAATCATAATTTTTTTATAAAAGTTTAAAAAATGCATCATGTGAACACCAGAAAGGTCTGACGCGATCTGGCCCGATTGAAATGAACTTTCAATTGGAATGAGTAGAGTGGTGTGAATTCATTAGTTTAATATCTATTCATTAGTTAAATATTATCCATGTAAACACTTCCTCTGATAGTTTCTTTCTAGTGGAGGTTTCTACCCTTGAGGAGCCTCCAGGGAGAAAATTTTGCTTCCAACTCTGGATACAGAAGGGGCACTGATTGCCTTTCCATTTCATACCTAGTACGGCATCTACCCAGTCATAAGTGAGACTAAATTCTTGTAACCAATTATGATGCATGATGCAGGAAGCCTAACCTAACAGAACCTAACCTAAACTCACAGCTAGAGAAAAATACTCTAAATCTTCTGCGTGGGCAGAACCACTTTGAGCATATCGAAAAAGTTGAATTCTGATTAAGGGCGTGTTCAATCTTGACATGTTTGGTTCCATTAAAAGAACTCATGTGTGGTTGCTCTGTTAGTGCTGTGCACTTGAACAAATGTGTACGCTGCCATCCGAACCTCGGTGCGCACCAAGCAAGCAAACTGAGACCGCTTGGAAAGGTCTTGGTCTGCTTCCAATAAACTCTGGTGTAGTTTGATTGAAATGTGAACGCACTACGGTCCAAAGATATGTAAACGAACCAAGTCTGCCTTGCTACCATTACCTGAAACGATAACTGTACTTGAGAACTTTGAAGGGTCGAACATCCGATGTAGTGGCAGAGATTGGATGGGCAGCAATTGAGGATAGGTCCTATCACATACATTAGTAAGCAAGGTACTGGACAGGTTTTGAAGTTAAATGCATAACATCATTAATAAATGAAACACTGCCAAAATAAACTTTAAATTTAACCAGCATCCAAGGACATTCACTGTGAACAATGCATGAAAGCACAAGAACGCATGTAGCCCAGCAGGGCTGCCTTCAATGACAAGAGTGCTTGGGAAACGTTCACAAACGTACAACAGTTAAATAGTTAAATGAAATGACATACGTTCTTGAGCGCTCTCGTTATTGAATGCAACTCTTCTGCATTATCGCATACTCGTGCTCTCGTACCAGGCAGACAGCCACAGGCGCGGGATAGGAGAGTCTATCAAAGAATTAAACATCACTGCTTGCATGCTATTTCTTTATTATTTCGTGGGCAGCGGTCACCACTGGCTGCTGTATGGATAAATGCTAGTCGCAAAATGAAAACATTAGACGCATTGGCGACTCTTTTATTCTTATTATCTGAACCCGTGCTTGTGTTTTTTTCAGTGAGAAATACAATTGTGAACACACCCTAAATGCTTTGCGCATGTAAATGCACATCTTATCGGATCCATGTAAAACTTTAACAGATTTCAGTCGGACTGAAGAAATATTGTTTACGTAAATATAGATAATACAGCTCAAGCTGGCTTTAATTCATTGTTTGTGATTACGTAATTGTTTTGCATGGTGCTAAACTATTTAGAACAGAGATATACAATTACCTCACACCAGCAGCCTGCAATGACTAAATAACCTGTCTTATAAATGAAAACTCATCTTCTCATTCATGTTTGAAGTCATCTAATTATATCAATGGACTATATAAATGATTATTTCATTAAATTCCGTCAGCAGAAAATCCCTTGTGGATACCGAATTCAGTTCAGCGCAAAACGCAACAGGGTGATGCTGTAGATACATCATGAACATGAAGTGGCATCCAGATATTTTTATTTCTATTTCTAGTTTATGTTAATTTTGAGAGAGAGCTCGGGTCAAGGTTGCTTATTGAACAGGAAAATAGTAAGCTCAATGTGGTGGACCTGCTTTCCATGTCAACTCGTTCGCATTGTGCGTTCTGATTGTTCTCTTATCCCTCCACTGCCTTATGCTGGCCACTTTCTATTACTTTCCTTAATAGAGGAGCGAGCGTGACTGTTTGCAGAATCGAGAACCGGCCTGTTTTAATACACTTTCATGCCTGAGGAAGAGGAGGGATTGACATGTTTGTATTTAATATTCTATAAGGTCTCATGCTGCTTCTAGATATGCACAATTTGATGTGTTTGAATCAATCTCTGGAATATTTACTGTCTTGTTTGGAGTTTGTCAGTTAGAGCACAACTCGCGCCTGTTTTTTAATATATACTGTATGTGTGTGTGTGTGTGTGTGTGTGTGTTTTTTTTTTTAAAGGGTATTTAATGACAAAGTGCACTGGGTGCCAAATAATCCCAAAGGTTTTTATGTGAGCCATTTTTAATCCAGGACGATGCAACATTTAAAATGCATTACACATTTTTATTTGTAGAAGAGATTTCGGACCCATTTAATCAAATAAATGTTGTGTTCAGCACAAATAGCTGTTTAAATATGTGCAGTATAAATAAAGTTGCTATGGCTTAGCTTGGGTTACTCACTGTGTGGAGTTTTTCTCATGATCCCTGTGCCTGTATGGGTTTTCTCATGGTATTCTCTAAAACCATGCTGCTAAGCAAAGTGAAAAAAGAAAATCTAACCATAATTTTAAAGAATGGTTTTGTGAAAATACTAAAGATAAAATTCAATTCGCCCCATGTAACTTGCAGCACAGTGAAATAATTTATTTTTTTCACATATCGCAGTTAGGAAGCTGAGTAGCCTTTGAGCTTAATTTTGTCTGTTCCAGGACTACTCGGCTTGTTGAGCACGGGTTCAGATAATAACAATAAAACAGTCGCCAGTGCGCCTAATGTTTTCATTTTGCGACTATCTTTTATCCATACAGCCACCAGTGGTGACTGTTTAGCTAGTTGATTTTTGGTAACTTGGTGGTGCTGGGGCTTGAACCCCCAACCTTTTGATCATTGACCCAGAGCCTTAACCATTTGTGTCACCATTGCCCTGTTTGGATCGCTTCTGACGTGTTTATTAATCTTGTTTGTTGAGTTTAGACATGCAGTAAAGCCAGTGTTTCTAAAGATAGCTTGTATAAAGGTATATATGTACCTGAGGATCAGTTTAAAACTTTTTAAGTCAATTCCATGGGCTTTTAGCAGAAACAGATGTATTGTATGTGGATATAAAAGTACTATTCTATGATAATATTATTAATTCTTACCTGTTTAGCTATATAGGATTTGTAAGGAGAGCTACATCTAGCGTAACAGCTACAGTAAATGCTAACCTTGCCATCTACAGCTCTTAGTTGTATTTAAACTTTTTTATGACTCAATATAAATCATGAATAAAAATCTGTTTAATATACACACAATAAAATGATCGCTAATGAAAATCATCTATTCCCATTGAAATTATTCATCAGAAATGCAATTTAGAAAAGCATCAAAAAGGGTGGGAAATTCCATATAGTGTGTCAAGTGTGAGTAGTGTGAATATATTATTAGTTTCCCAGCCTTTTTGATTGGCTAGGAAAATGCACTTCAGACACTGAAGTGGCACTTTTGAAAAATGAGTGAACCAGAAAGAAAATAAAGTATGCTAAACTGCGTATCTGAGTATTACAGTACTTTAGCTGGGAAATGAACAGACCCATTTTGGAGACCTCTAAGGCTAACATTAGCAGGCTTTCAAAGGAGAGTAATTGAAAAAGCTTTGAAAAAGTAATTGAAAAAGTAAATTGTAATATACTGTGAGGGAAAGTAATACATTTATGCCAGTGTCTTAATAGGTTCTTTAAAGTTTTTTTTTTTTAGAAAAATACAATTGAACTTTTACAAACTTTCATACAGGAACCTTTGTTGTCTCCGTTAAGTCAATATTAAGTGATAGTAAATAAAATGTATGAGCTTTATGCTTGCTTTCACCCAGGGTGGATGACACTTGAGTAATTGTAATTTGTTATGATACTTACGGTCATGGCCAAAAGGAATGGGACAATAGTGAAATTTAATGTTTTATTGGCATTCTCACATATTTAACATAATGGCAATCAAGATAATATGAATCATTTGTTATTTGATGCAATAAAATGTCTATACAACAGTATGAAGTCTGTTTTTTTTTTTTCAAAACCTGCTGTACCGGGCTGGGCATAGAGACAAAGAGACGTCTGCAGTACGGTGGTGTCAATCGCTCAATCCATGCCTGCTTGATCGATACATTGAATATATTGAAATTTGTCACAGAAGTTTTGTCATTTTGTCAACAGTATTAAATTATGTCCAAAAGTATTAAGACAGGAAAGTATTGAACAAAACTATAGTACATGGCATATGTTGTCTTAATACTTTTGGCCAACACTGTAAGTATTATTTTTATGTATGTATAGAATTTAAAAACTAATAAAAAAAAAAACTCAAAGTTTTATTTAGACCTTAGAACTCGTTACAAAAATATCTATGTATCAGTCTAATAGGCTCAGTTGAATATCCGAATATTTTAGTTTAACAGGATCATCAATGAAGAAAAGACTATCAGAAATCATACCAAATTCACTTTCTGCAGTGACCGTCTCTGCACAATGTAGTTAGTGCTATTAACTGTCCCTGTGCATTTGAAGGTGGATAATCCACCAGACTGCATTGTGGAACTTGAGGATGAGCTCCTTAAAAAAGTAGCTCATTAAAATGGCCTGTCTCTTTTACCTCTCTGAAACTCACAAACTCCATCTGATTCTCACCAATTTGCTAACCTCAACCGGCTATAATGAACTAAGTCAAGGTTTTTTTATTTATTTTTTTGGCCATTAGTCATTATATTCTATTAGTTTATATAATCATCTAGGCAGCTGTCAGATTACTTGGTAAACAGTAAATATTGAAAACTATATTGAAAAAAAGTGTTTTCAACAATTTCAATAATAATTTTTCAATAATAATTTTTACAGACTTAGGTAAGTAACAAATTTTTCTTTTCGCATGAAACCAAGACATTAAGTCCATGTCATTAGTTTTTCATCACTTTTGTAGTTTTTACTTTTTAATACTTAAGTTCCAAAGTTACAACTTTCGCTTGAGTGTGTTTTAGCTGGATTCTTTACTTTTAATTGAGTAAGATTTTGACACATTAACTATGTTTTCACCAAGCATTGTTTCTTAGTACACCCCTGCTTTTTATATCCCAAGACTAGCAGCATATGTAGTGCTTAATGAACTGCTGATACACTACATTTAATACATGTATGCATCTAAAATCTAATCTAAAATGCAACAGGCTGTGCTGTTGTAGGAAAAGAAGGTATGATTTTATAGGTTTAGATTATTTTACCCAAGAAATGTCACATATAGGATAACTGTTGTGCTAACAGAAGAAACATACAAGAGAGTACTATGTACTAGTACAGCGGTGGCGAATTGCTTGCGGCTCTTTCACTGCTCTTCTGCGGCTCTTCAATCTATCCACATGTTCTGTGTTTACATTCGCAATTTATTTTTTAAATGTCAAAATCTAATTTTGCAATAAAGGGGTATGTATTTAAATGCAATTGCCAAATCTAATTAGAATTTTTAATACGTATTATGTTTAAAAATATATATATTTTTACACAACCTCTCGCGCGATTTACGTTAGCCAGTTGACTAACACGATTGAAGTGAAGTTCAAGCTCAAATACGAAGATGCGCACGGAACATTTTTATCTGAATGGAAGAATTTATATTTTTTGTTGAAAGAAATCGCAAAGCCATTCTGCTTGATATGCCAGACTTCGTTGACGCATTTTAAGGCTTCAAATCTTGAGCGCCTTTTCACTTCACTTCATTCTGCCGTAGCCCGGGAATGACCCAAAGGCAGTGAACTTCGTAAACACAAGGTAAAGACACTGAAATGTCAGTCAGAAAAGCAAACTCAGCTTTTCTGAAAATTTACCAAGCATTCAGAGACGGTCACATTAGCATCATATCAACTAGCATGGAACATTGTTCGCGCAAAAAAGCAAACAGGTTCGCCACTCCTGTACTAGTACATACACAAACCTGCAGTTACATGTAAAAATATAGTGATATAATATGACACATCAGTAATATCTTTCCATCGAGGCCGCTCTTATCATATGGGATACAATGGGGAAATGTGCTCACTGTTTTCTCCTGGCTTTTAGCCGGTGTTTTCGCGCTGCCGCTTGTCCATTGGTGCAATTACAATTGATCTAATATTTTAATAAAAAATCGCGATACCTTGATTTAGGGAAAAAATTTAATCGTCTTAAAACGTAAATTCGAATTAAGCGAAAAAATCGCCCAGCCCTACCTCATGGTAATGTACTATATTCACTTCACTGCTGCAGTGTAAAAAGACGCAAAGTATAAAAGCGACTTACCTGTATTTTTTTGTATGAACATAGTGTGAAACTTTTATATTTGTTCTCAAGTGAGAGGAGCTTCATTCTGTTATAAAACATCATTCAGGATAAAGTTCAGTGCCCCGCATATTGCAGGATTACGCAGATTAAGGCTTTCAATTTGGGATGCAGCAGAATGTGTGTGTATGTGTGTGTCTGTGTGTGTGTGTGTGTGCTTGAGAGAGTACTCGTATGTTATAAAAAGAGAACAGAAAAGAATAGTAGTATGTCTCTTCAGCTGTTCAGTTCTCTTATCTCAGGTTAGTGTGTCTCTGCTCTGGTTGTATTAGATATGAAGGCTGAGACTTTTTATTTGTTGAAATACAGTATATGCAATAAAGAAGCAACATCCTGGGTGATTGCTTAGACCACTTTTTTCTCCACTCACTTTTCAGCCAGCTTTCCAGCAGAGTGTGAGGATTAAAAAAGCAAAGAAAAAAAACAAGCAATATGCTCACCCAAACTGTTTCCTGCCTTTGATTTTTCTTAGACAGATCGAAATAACACAGGTCTGCAAGGACATGTTTGCACAGGACCGATATCTAAATGAGAGAAAAAAAGCAAGGTGAAGGACAGTAGGCATCCGCGATGATTGGTGAGCGATATAGTGGGAGACGTTTTTTTATGATGCTGTAGCAGAGTCAGTGTTGCTTTAGTACCTGTGCGCATACGTACTGTATGCACAGGCAGACTGCATCCTGTGGTCTTCCATAATTTTTATCTGTAGACATTGCTGAATACTTATTTATAGTTTGGATGATGAAATGAAAGTGAATTTGTGTGTTTTTTTGTGCACGGAGAAGCTCCGTGTTCATATTTTACCTGTCTGTGTTATAAAGCGCCTAGGAAAAGTGATGAGACAAGTGAGGGAAGTGCAGTTCTCTCTGTGTGTGAATATCCCTCTTACTGTCCCACACAAGTACTTTCACTTGCACAGACTTTCATTTTCAATTTCTTCCATGCTTGCACAGTTTTGTTCATATGCTCCCTGTACTGATTCATTCTGTAGTCAAAGTTAATGAATAAAAGAAAAAAGAAAAGAAAAAAAAAACACCTGTCATCGATCATCAGTTCACTGCACTGTAGGTAAATTTTGCATGCATGGCCACTCTCTGAACAAAAGAAACCTGTAGTTGAAATGTGGTTGAGCAGAGATCATTTCAATCAGAGGACCTGCACCACCTTTACTGTATGATGTTCGTCTAAAATATATTCTCTTGCCATGAATAATAACTTTGATTCGCATTGTTTGTTTTCTGTCTTTCCCACCATAATTGCCAGCATGCTCGCTTTCTTGATGTCCTTCGAGCAGCTGATTTAGGCAGAATTAATCTGTTTGTGGTGCAGTGGGATGAAACAAGCTGTTCTGTGATCGTTAAAAACAAGAAGCAAGCTTCAGGAATTGCAGCATTCCTCCAATTATTCATCCCACTGTACACCATCATCCAGCACCACATTTTTCACCTACTTCTTTTCATTAGTTCAGTTTTGTGTGGAGGATTCTTCCCTCTGTTTTATAGTCATACTGTCTCGTATCCAGAGCTGTTTCGCACACGCCCCCAAGCAGTTTATTCAGTTTTATGACACTTCGCATTAGGATCGTATGATATGTAAGGAATACAGTACATCACAATGAGGCTGGCTGTTTTATATCTCAAACTTTACTACTCAGAAAGTAGGCAATGTGTTTAGAAGTACGGTTAGGTCCATAAAGTCATGATTTGAAGTGTACTATAAAGTGTTTTATTCCTCTTACACAGCAGTTTTTTTAAATGTTGTTTTTAATATTATCTCAATATCACTCTCATTATTGCTTCCACCATAGCCTCTTATGTCTTATTCAATACAGCTTGTCATCATTACAAAGAAACGGGTGAGCAAAAATACACCAATTAGCCATAACATTAACATCTCTGACTGGTGAACTGAACAACATTGATCACCAACTATACACCAGCATTCTGGTCATGGGATCTGGATCATGGGATCTGGATCATGGGCACCCAAGACTCTCTCTTGCTCGTTAGAAGCAGGCCAGCCCATCCAGTCCAATCGTACAGAAGAATGAATGCAGTATAAATTGCTGAAAAAGTCAGTGCTGGTCACTGAAATAAAGGCACCAAGCCACTGACCCGGCCTCCAAACTCCCCAGATCCAATCAAATTTGAGCACTGTAGGATCTGCCTGACAAACCAGCCAGATGAACAAGCCAGATGAACAGAGGCCTTACCTCGCAAACCATAGTGCCCAAAGGATCCACTGCCAAAGTCCTTGTGCCACACACCAGAGCATACCCCAGAGGCCGTCTGGAGACACCTACTGTAGGTGGCACAGGGGGAACCTAAAACCTAGGAGTTTATAATGTATTGTTTTACTGTTATGGCTGATCTGTGTATATCATATGGCTACACCTGGATGTATCATAGTATTTAGGTTTTTTAACAAACTGCAAAAACAAAAACTCAAAATTAAACCCTATTTTTTTTATTAAAAGTTCCTATATCAAAGTTCCAATATCAAATAAGCTACTGTTCCTTTGTTGTTTAACGGCTGTTGGAATTCGGTAGTTTAGATTACTGCCAACTGTCGGTCTCATTCCCCTCAGTCCAGGTCTCAGGTCTCAGTCAAGCCTTCCATAAAAATGCTATTGCTTCTTTCCTTGATCTTGTCTTGTCTTGTTCTGTGTCTTGAACTCTTTGTCTGCTTTATCCACACACTCTTTCTTCTCGACATGTTTTCCTCTTGTTCTTTCCTCTCTATTTTTTTAGCAGAATAGAAACATTAAGTCATCATATTTCACCGCCTTTTTGCCGAGTTTTCCATCCTGAAGACTTTCCAGTTTCTGAGAAAATTTACCACTGACTGTTTCCCAGCCTGACACAATATCAAAATCACACGTTCCTTCACAATATCGAATATTGCACGTTTTTAATCAGTTTAGATCTTGTAACAGCTATACAACTTAATTGTAGAAATGGTTACTATAGAAATACAATTAAGTAATATAATTATTATGTGATGATAGATTATTTTTCATGTAGTTGGAAAGACAGAGAGCTGTACTATAGAAAATGAACAACTTCTGACCAAAATTATGTAATATATAAAAGCAAAAAAGTCTAACATTGTGTGTGCATGTGTTGGCTAAGTGGGAGCTAGCTAACTAGCTAAACTACTAGCTAACAGTAATTGTAAGTTGTTTAAGTTGTTAAGAATAATCGGAAGAGGTACACACAGCAATAGCGCACAGTTATGAATGTAAAAACTACCTTTATTTTTCTATAATACCATGCTACACCAATGCACTTATTTCAGAGTTGCACTAGGACTGAATAAACATACAACATTTTCTCAGCATGCCAGAGCCATGATCAGACTCCCTGCTTCCCAGAACCTCCTTTTTTAATGGCCCTAACATATAGAAATGGTTTGAAGTGAGGTCAGGACTGTACGGGGGATGTATGGGGGCTCATATATCAAAAAAAGTCAAAAGCTCATATATCAAAACAAGTCAAAGCGAATTTTCGCATACGAAATAATGGCAACTTCCACAGCCCCAAAAAATAAATACATAAAAATAATTAATCGGTGATCGGCCTCAAAAATCCTGATCGGAGCACCCCTAATCTTTAACCTCTCTTATGACACTTGTTTTGCGCATTCACGTGTGTTATAATAAACAGTACACATGCACTGTACACACATGCATACAAACACAAAATAAAATATGTTTTACTTGCACACACGTGGTCACAGGGTTATAGTAAACAGTACACACGTGCACAGTTGTTGATTATACCAGTAACAGACGAGCACGAAGACCCAGCAGGGGGGAGAGAGAAAAAAACGTGAAAATCACGCAGCGCCAGAGAGAATAAAACCACTGTCTCAGATGGTATGATCATGTGACGCTCGGCATCAGAACAAGATGCGCTAAGTGCTAAATGATACTCAGTACTCGTAAACCAAGACTTGCTCGTTTTTCAAGTCAAAATGTATTAAAAAAATGCTTGCTCGTCTTGCAGAACACTCGCGAACCAGATTATTCCCAATCCAAGGTTCCACTGTACATTTCCCACAAACAGATTTGTCTCTTCCTCTCCCCCTCGCAAGTTGGCAAGCAGTTATCTGACAATTTTCAAGGATCAGGTGTTTCGTTCACAGAATGGTCACGGAAACGACTCGAGCCACCTCAGTTGGGATCGCCATACATGGAATTCATGGAAAAGCGGAAGAGACAATGATGAGCCTATTGAACATTGTGCTTTTTTTAAAGGGGTTTGTTCATTCATTCATTGCTGTACCAGGTCATTTTACTCCACCTAACCAATGCCTATCTAAAGCATTGGGATGTGTAGCTAATAATAGTTGTTTGGCTATACATGCAAAATAGTTGCAAATCAAGTCTCAGCATATGGAAAGTGTAATTCAAATGAGAAGAAAAGATAACAACTGCAGCGTAGCATGCTCCTAATGCAACTGTTGTGAATTGAATGCTTAGGAAAATATTGCTCTTTGTCACACACAGCTTTGGTTTGAGAAGAACGTGTGGTTTGAACTGGCCTAAACAGAGCAGAGCACAAAGTAGTAAGCTGGCACTTTTTTACAAATTATTATGAATATTTAGTTATTTAGAATTTTTAAATATGGGTAAATGTGTAAATGAAGGTAAAACAATACAGTATGTCTCATACATCTGTGTATTTGTGTCAAATTCACAAAATTTGTAAAGCGTCAGCATGATTTAATCATTTCGGAGCAGGAAGCCTTACAGTACCTTGGATAAGCATTGTAATATACAATAGTTGTAATGATGTTGCAATGATGTCCACTGTTGTTATAATCACTTTGTTAAAATGACATTGAGATAATGTTGAATGAATGACTAGAACACAACACTGCAAATATAACCTCAAAACTACAACATTTTAAACCTCATTTAGAACATTTATACTGATTAACATCCATTCACATGATGTGGTCAGACCCTAAGTTTGTACCTTAACTTTAGTTCCTTAAGTTTCTAACATAGTTTAGAATTCTGATCTCAGATGGTGACGGACACAATAGCTTCTTGCACGCAGCACTAACAGTAGCTCATGTCACACGTCTCTTAGTGTTGTAATGTTACCTCCTTGTTTCATTTCATTTCAGATTCCAAATTACTCTCAGCTCCCAAATTACTGTATTATGTTAATATGGTGATTGTACAGCGTCCAAACTGCATAATGTCCGGTTTCACAGAACAGTTTTCAAACATTCAGCTGGCTTTTTTTTTACCCTTTTGGAATGTTTCCTAGTGGTCCAGTGGTAAGCACACAGTGCTTCCACCACAGTGACTGGAGGTTGAACTCTGATCAGGCCATTTCCTTGGTTATAATATTGTTTGGAAGTTGGTTTTGCAACATTGCGTTAGGAGCATTCCTTATCCCATCGTCATTTAGTCAAAGTTGTTTTGATGTCATTTCATCACAGTAATTCTAACTTTCATGTTGTAATTTAACATCACTACAACAACAAAAAAAAATTGCTGAAGCTTTTACTATATCAAGCGCAACTAAAAAATAAAGAATTGTGTACTGTATTTCTGCTCAACAGAGCTAAATGGTGGATTTTAAACATTCCTTTATTCCTTTGTATCTTTTTAAAGACTAACTAAGGAGCAGGCAAATTCAGGATTGCACAAGGTTACTGTTCATTGTAGCCACAAAAAGTGTCATGTTACTTACTAAGTGTCTTATTATATCTTTTAGCAAAGATTTAACAACCAAAACATTTCCTTTAGATCTGCTCTAAAGTTAAAGAAAGTAACTTAATGCAGTTTTCTAATTTTATGGCATGAAATATTTTTATTACTCCTGATGCATTTCAGTTTGACTTTTTATAAGGCTGCATTACAAGGTTAGGGTTTTTATCTCTTGTGAAAAACACTCGGCTTAAAATGATTATTATAATTGTTTTGTATAAAATATTCACTTTGAGATGAATACTGTGTAGGAAATAGACATAAATGCAGAATACCATATCACAAAACGTTCGAAGAATCAAAATCAACTTTTTTTCCCCATCCATAATCCCTTTGCCATTTTCTGAAGACTTTTGCCTTTTTATAAAGGACAAGGACATGCGATGGAGATTGAAGCAGGAGTTGATTGATTCTCATGGATGGAATGAGATGTCATTGACATTTCTTGAAACAGCAGTCATGGAGATAAGGTCACTTTAAGTGCATTAGCACAGATGAATCGACAGTCAGTATTAGAGAAGTTGCAAGCCTAGCTTCACGCGCATAACGTCCTTCTTATCGTCATCGCATTCACTTCTGAAGTGTTGCAGAACAAGGTGAGAAAATTAAACTGAATGCAATTGAGAAGGAGGCATGTGAGAGGGAAAATGAACAAAAGATGAGAGCGGAAAGATTGATTGAATCGTTTCAGTGTTTACTGGCCTTTCTCCGGAGAGGGCAATTGGAGGTCACAGTAATCTGTTTGTCTGCTGTGTTCTCTCCCACAGTAAAGCGGATGTACCTTTGACCTAAGATAATTAATTGATTCTACTACCCTTATCATTGAAAGTGACTTCAATACCGAAAGTAAACAAAGATGTTTCTTTAATGATTTGATTTCTATCTCATCCCCTATCTTATCTCTCCACTCTTTCGCTCGGCGACACATCCTCTTTATTTCTGACCGCCCTCAACTGTGTTGTCTAAACCTTATCGTTCCTCGCAAATCCCTTTCCCACTCTCGCTAATTCGCTTTCGACTCAGTGGACCCTTTTAAAGACTCTCCTTGTGTTTAAGTTAACCAAATGACATTTAGCCGGAGCTTAATTAATAGTAGGAATTAAAGTTCTTTCTTTTTTTTTCTTCTTTTTTCAGGGTGAGTGCTCTCAGAAGTGCTACCACATGTTCATCGTGGAGACTGTGTGTGTGGCGTGGTTTTCGCTGGAGTTTGTGTTACGCTTCCTGCAAGCACGCAGCAAGCTGGAGTTCCTACGCGGCCCGCTCAATATCATCGACGCCATGGCCATCTTGCCCTACTATGTATCTCTGGCTGTGGACGAAGAAGAGGAAGAGACAGGATTTGAGCAAGAACGCACATCCGCAGGCAAGGGCTACCTAGACAAGCTGGGCCTGGTGCTGCGAATCCTGCGAGCACTGCGCATCTTGTATGTGATGCGGTTAGCACGGCACTCACTGGGCTTGCAGACTCTGGGACTGACCGTGCGCCGAAGCACGCGTGAGTTTGGCCTTCTGCTCCTTTTTTTGTGTGTAGCCGTCACACTCTTCTCGCCGCTCGTGCACCTCGCTGAGAGCGAACTAAGCGGCGAGCAGGACTTCAGCAGCATCCCCGCCTCCTACTGGTGGGCCATTATCTCCATGACGACAGTGGGCTACGGAGACATGGTGCCGCGTAGCATCCCCGGCCAGGTGGTGGCGCTCAGCAGCATTTTAAGCGGCATCCTTATCATGGCATTTCCTGCCACCTCCATCTTCCACATGTTCTCACGCTCATACCAGGAGCTCAAACAGGAGCACCAGCGCATCATGAAGGAGGAGTGTGCGAAAGCAGCAGCTGCGGCTGTTGACAGACTCGGGGAGGAACCGGAAAGAAGCAGAGACCATCCTCCACCTATACTAGCTCTCCACCCAAATCCTGAAACAGCTGGATCCCCTGAGGGCGTGTCTCTTTTAGGGAACAGTGGAGACTCATCAGGGAATAACAGACACTCGTTACCGGTAGGACCCTCGTAGGGACTTATGATGCTATTGACAGTGTGGACTTTGTAGTGGTTCCTGATCTTCTAGTCTTTCAAATGAAGGAAAGGTTCTAAGGACTACTTCATTAAATAAAATAAATGAAAAATGCCATAGAGACTTTCACTATGTGAATCGGGCAATTTTGTCTTCCATCAGCCATCAGCTGACTAGTTCTAAAGGAAATACTGCTGTTTTCATATTCAGCTTTCTCAGCTCAAACACCTTTTTCAGATTTAATAATCACCTTCGAACCTATTAAACCATGCCGATGATTTTCTTCATCCCGATTTGTCATAGCTATGGCTTTGTCATGCTGTAATGATAGTAGCCTAGATTATTTTTTGATGCCTTGTGTCATTTGTGAGATCTTCCTTTAGTTTAAGACAATTAAAATCGACACAAGCTAACACATTATATTGGTTTGTTCAAGATTTACTGGGTTCCATCAGTGCTACATTTATACTGTCAAGAAAGAAATATATTCTAGACACATTTAGTCTTTCTGTTACTTTGTAGCATTTTGGACGCACAGAAGTGTCTGACCCATAAAGGCATTAAATAAAAGACTGTAGTTATCCCAACCCTGCTTTCATCTTTCATTTGATTCGCAGAAAGCTAATCTGCTCTGTCAAATGTTCAGCACGTTGCAGACATGTACGTGTGTGTGTTTATGTATTTCTAGACGGGTCAATGACTGGGTACAATGCAGTCCATAAGTAATTAGACAGAATTAATGTTGTTTTGCCCCTGCAATCCAGCACATTGGATTTGACATCAAACAATGAAAATCAATTCAAAGCGCTGCTTTAAATCAAGTATATTTCTGGCTACTCAATGCATACTGTGGTGTTTCACATGAATCACACAGAGTGTAAGGTTTTAATCTGAACAAAGGTTATGGAATTGTAGGTATGCTTTATTTTATTTTTATTTTTGGTGCATACAATCTTATTACCTACTAGTTTACATTTTATGATTCCACATTCAGGGAATATTATTAAAACGTACATGTGCTGACCTAAATGAGGTCACTCCTGCCTCAGAATAAACAGGTTTCTGTCCCTCATAATCAGTTCTTTAAAAGGTCACAGACTCGACTTCACAACCAGTGCTCACTGTATGCTGTTATTCTGCAATACTTGATGAGATAGCTGATTAGATGTACTGTAAATTCATACCATCTGCACTCGTGACCATTTCACTACAAACAAATTGCTAATTATTTTTTCCATATTACAAAATGGTTTATACAGCGGCATTAACAGCGGACCCTGGAAATGTTAGAGATGCCAGATATTATGACATACTTCAAAATGTTTATTTCTCTGTTGTGTTATTTATTAAATAGATTTAAAGTAGTTTCGAAGTTTAAAATCTTCCCAGTACTATACTGTATATAGCCAAGGCTAGGACAATGGAGGTGGTGACAACTCTCTAAAAGTCATAAGCTTCTCTTTATGTCTCCACTTATTCATCTTACACTGGTCTGGAATTGACTCCCAAGAAGCTAGCATGCTATATAGCAAGTGTGTCAAACTGCAGGGTTTTGTTCTAACCCTCGAGGACCTGCAGAGTTTAGCTTCAACCATAATTAAAAGCACCTGATCCACCTAATCAAATCAAATCAAGTCAAGTCAAGTAGGCTTTTATTGTCATTTCAACCATATACAGTTCAGTACACAGTGAAACGAAACAACGTTCCTCCAGGACCAAGGTGCTACATACATGCAAGGACATAAATTAACAACACAACATAAATTTCTACAACACTAAGTAAACAAAGTAGCACCATTTTGGCTCCGGAGTGGCTGTTGCGTGCTACTGCCGCGCCGCCATCTTGTATCAAAGGCTTATTTGAAAACTACATGGCATATATGTTGAAGCAGGGTTGGAACAAAACCGGAGAACGGAGTTTGACACCCCTGCTATATAGGGTGTAGATACACTTGCTCCACACACTAAGTAGTGCCATTTGTCTGGGATCAAAGAGCAATTTGGGATTAGCATTGTGTTAGAAGCTAGTTAGCCTTGTAGCTTGCATTAGCCATGAGCACTGAGCTGAATCATGAACCCATCAGCATTTTGATGGAAGCTCATGTTAACTAATAGTAATAAAAGTTGAAAACACAACGCACATGGTTAAGAGATGATTGAGAATGACTTAGAAGCAATTACCAATAAGACAAAGTGTTGTATAAGATGACATAACATTATCAGATGTTGAAAGTGCTAGTGTGACTGGTGTAGAATGTAAGTTTTGGCAGGTAATTGCTCTCTCTCTCTCTCTCTCTCTCTCTCTCTCTCTCTCCTTTCAGTATGCAGTACCAGACCATACCAGCCTCCTTTTATCTGTTACCTTTATCCTGACCTTTATCCTGAGTTCTAGAATCATACTCCCCCCATACTATAGTCGTAAAATTTTAACATCTTCCACCATCTTAGAAAGATAGAAGTTTTTTTTTTCCCACTGCATACTACAGAATAGCCTAGAATAATATAAATTTATGACCAGCCTCAAACTTTTGTGATGAGTAGGAGAGCCATAAAACACACATTATTGTTAACCTGCTTGCCAAGGTTACTTTAAAGGGGACCGTTAATTATGATTATGATTATTAATAATCATTTTACAATAATCAACTTTTATAGGAGTCTCTGATTTTGGATGTGTCCAAATCCAAAAAAATGAAAACACACACACACAAAGGTAGTAAGACCCTCCTTTGGTTCCACCCTTGGGGTCACAGTATAAAGCTAGTACCTGTAGCTTACATTTCACTCTCTTATGTCACCAGTTTGACATGTTTAATTTGAATTGATTGTGTTGACTGATGATATTTGAAATGAGAGGAATATAGTGCAGTACACCTCTGGTCCTTGGGGCACTGGTGGCTCAGTGGTAGGTGTCTTGCCTGCCATGCAGAAGACCCAGGTTCAGTTTCCAGCCACTGGATGCAGTACTTTATGTCTGAAGCCCGGATAAAACAAGAGGGTTGTGTCAGGAAGGGTATCCAGTGTAAAACCTATGCCAAGCTTGTATGTGCCGTCCGGATGTTCCGCTGTGGCGACCCCTTGCCGGGAGCAGCCGAAAGACCAACAATAACATCCCTGGTTCTTGGGTTTCTTTAGAGTAAAATATGGGTATGTTACCAGCTAACTGCTAACAGTTTTTTTAGAGCTGTTAATAGTTTAACTTTTATATAGGTGCACACTGACAATGTCGTCATGAATCAAAACTATTAAGTTTGCACACAATTTTAAAACATAGTTTTCCTTAGTTTATTTAATTCCTGTTAAAGTACTCTTGCCTTCGTTCAACACATTTTGTGTATTTGCTAATTCTGTGATTAAAATAGAACCTGATGCTTATTAAAATGCAGCTAATATCAGCAAAGAAATGTGTCCACGGGGCAGCTGGCTCAGAGTTAATCTTCATAAAGTACTTATTCACAGTTCCATGATTTTTCAAATGTGCTGAGTCATTGTGTCAGTGACCAATAATTGTTTTTAATTGCTATTTGACAGATATTAACTTGTTCCAATCATGTTCAAATGATTTGTTCACTTTTAAAGATGTTATGCAATTTTGGGACAGCATGCTTGTAACATCCATCAACGTAATAACAGCCCAAAAAACGTAATAAACCACAAACATTATCTGCAGATTTTCAAGTAATAATTCCAAATGTGTAATAAATTTCTCACGTAGTAATAAATAAACAACAAACATACGGTAATAAAAATCTGTAGCTTTTAATGTAATAATCCTACAAATGTTATAAATTTGCCACAAACGTAATAGTGGTTGCTATGGAAATGTACTCGATTTGGAGGATTATTACATTAAAAGCTGTAATAAGTTTGTGGGCTAATATTAATTTGCTAACAACAACAAAGAGATGTTAACAACAATGGCAACAAGCGCTTTTAGAGGCCCATTGAGGTGGGAATTGATGTTGTTTTGTTCCCACCAACAAAAGGGGAATAATGGCATGGATAATGACTGACTCCTCATAAGACTCACTTATTGGTCACATGTAGCAAGCAAGGCTACAGTGTCCCTGGAGCAGATGGGGTTTAGGGCCTTGCTCAAGGGCTTAACAGTGGAAGCTTGGTGATGCTGGTGCTTGAACCCCCAACCTTCCAAATCAGTAGCCCAGATCCTTAACTGTTTGAGCCACCATTGTCTGTTATAGGGCTACACTAAAAGTTTACTAGAGGTTAACCTATCACTTTAGTTACTGTACATGTGACAGCCTTTTGACTTCATTTTGTCTCTTTTAATGTTCTCCTGATCATCTGCTGCTGAAAATGGTTTAACAAGTTTTTTTTCCTTACATTCAATGATTAAAAAAATAAATTTGAATCTTTGAATCACATATTTGATCCTTAGTCTCCGCCGGATTTAGCATTGTTTACTCTTGAATGTCACTACTGTATCTCATCAACCTGGATAGTTTGCATTTGTATGCAGAGTCTTTTCCACTACACTTCGCTTTCTTAGAAGTGTTAAATACCAACATGGTGGTTGCACTGAACGTTTTTTAAGGTTCAGGTCGAACTGAGTGTGAGCTGTGTTCGACCTGAATCGGGTCCGAATTTCACTGTGAACTCTGATCTTTGTAAGATGCTCCTTTAGTCTTCAAATGCACAGTGGGAGGCGAAGCTGAGAGCACAGAGGTCTACATTAATCATCAGTGCCTGAAACTAAGCCTTTTGGGGAGAGAGAGGATGTACAAATTTAGGTTTTACACACACACACGCACACACACACATTCCTGAAATCTTTTTTTTCTTAGTAAGATTGATGGAGGTTGTTGTCCATCACTCTCAGTTTAATACAGATACAGAGCTGGTGCTTGATAAAGGAGTATAAAAGGAAGACACTCAGACCGTCACAGGGTCACTAGTTGCTGTAGGTGTTAATAAACTATGCTAGTCTTAGTCAGGGTTTCTTATGAGTTTCATCACAGAAGCAGGCTGCCTGAACTTTTACTATGCTTGACAGATGGCTGTAATTGGATATTTTGGGTACATTTCATGTACTATATGATCAATTGTCCTTCTTCTCCGCTTTTTCGTGCGAACCTTTAAAAATGAGTAATGGGTTTGGGAATGGGCGATGGCAGATTTAATGCTCTGTGCAGGTTTAATTTCTCAGTATATCTCTCTGCATCTGTTCACTACAAGCTGGCGATTGCAGAGACGAAGAGAAAAGGATGCTCATTTATATTTGTTATCCCTTGTTGATTAAGAAGTGACATATGATGTACTTCTTGCTAACAAGTGCTTTGTTCATTATCATGGGAGAGGTTATAAAGCTGTTTTTTATTTGCGTTGTCTATTTGAGTCCAAATTATCTCCTCTCTACTTCTGTGCCTCCATTACAGCGGATGGGTCTTACTCTGACTGCAAAGCAGACTTATATTCTGAGGAAATGATCCATGAACACAGCTGAAGACTGTATGTTAATGACGACACATAGTGTGTTCAAGCACTGATGCAGTTTAAATACCTTAAATGATGAAAAAATGAAATAAGCTGTTAAAGACTGGATAATAGAATCGGATGCTTTTGTGTTACTTTTTATTCCACAGCTGAATGCAGAGAAGACGTGATGCGGGTAGTAATGTTCCTTTTTGGGGTACGAGGCTGATACCTTTCTGCAGTTCCTCTCATGACTTCTGTTTGACTTCTCAAAGTCTTTAATCTGCCTGGTCAAAAGGTGTTGAGGAAATTCCCAGGAAAGCAGCTCTGACAGTTGAGCTGACTGTAATTCAAATCAAAGATTCATATCAAGGCACTTGCTCTTATATGTTAGTGTTTCTATAGTAATAACTCATTTGCATGATCTTGTCTGGCAGTCACACCCCATAATTTAAGGCTAATTATTAATTGGGGGAAATGTGTGTATTCATTCTAGCACAAATTCAAGTTCAGTACAGAACTGTGTAGCATTAGAACGAATTTCAATTTCTTCTAGCTTAAGTGCACAACACAAATAATAGTGCACATTTAAAGACAGATGCCAAAAAATGCACATAAAAACAGATGTAAAATATTACAGAGTACCCGTAAGAACAAAATACACATAAAGATGTCCAAGAACTACTGTATATACAACCTAACAGCAATAAGACATGAGTGAAAATCTACATGAAGCACTGTTTATGAATCGTCCACTAATTATAAGTGGTTCGGTGACAATGATTAATTAATTAATACACAATTTCAACACTGCTAGAAAATAAAGCGAGCACCAGAATAAATTCTGAGTAGGTAGTGTTAAATTAATTAATTAATTGTTTAGGGATATACCTTATGTGAAGAAGGTGTTGCGGTGCCATTGAACGTAGTTGACACAAGAGTGAAGGGATGGTTGGAGTGGGATATTGAAACTGTCTGTAAGGAGATGTTTCCATCTATCCATCTACAGTAGGAACCTCTGTTGAACTAGGGAACATAGAGGCCAATAGTGATGACCATTGTATTTATTCCCATTTTTTGACCATGGTATGACATTCACACACAAATTCACACACTACAGGCAATTTGGGAATGCCTGTTAGCCTAAACTGCATCTAAATCTGTCTTTGGGCTGTGGAAGGAAACCAGAGTACCCAGAGGAAAACTGGCACAGAGAGAACATGCACTCATCCACTCACACAGACCTCGACACGGCATCAAACCCCTACCCTGAAGGTTCTAACCACTAAGCCACCACACCAGTTAGCCTAATCTGCATGTAGTGGAATTGTGGGAGGAAACCGAGGAGGAGAGGCGAGCCCAATGCGGGAATCGAACCCGGAACCTGGAGGTGCAATGCAACAGTGCTAACCATTAAGCCACCATGCTGCCTTTAGGAGATGATTATTTAACATTTTTTAAAGAAGCCTTTATTATCCGAGGTTTTTTACCAGTCAGTATGTTTCTTGCCACTGGGAGAGTGATGAGGGCAGAATGCTACTGAGTTTCTCAGTAAAATTACTATTTTTGTTTTTTTCTTCCAATATGCATGCCTTAACTGTACACTGAAAAGCAAGAAGCAATCCTTGAGTTTATTACTGATAATCATCGTTTTACCATGCAGGAATACGGGATAATAATTACACAAAAACTAAGAAAAATTGGCCAGGAAGCAATAATAGAAAAATGAGACAAACAGGAACATGAGGATGCTGAAACATGGCTAGGCACACAATAACAAGCCTTTGTGAGGGCACAAATAACAAAAGAAAAACACAATCATAATGTACACCAGGCACAAGAGGGACAGGGCAGTGGTTAAGATGGTCCTTGAATACATAACAAAAAGCAAATGTTCACTTAATTACATACTGAAAGTAAAAAAACTATAAAACATGCTCACTGAACTTTGAGTTGACAGTTATCTTAAAGAAAGATGAAAAAAGGGATGCCGGGGAAGGAAGTACTGTTTAAAGCTGCTATAATGTTAATGATCACAAAAACTACCTTGTCACTCCAGGTACTGTAGGTAAATTACTTAAAAATATATATGTATCCCAATCACTGGCAAGTTGCTGTTATTTAAGGAGTAGCACGATTTATGCTGTTATTAGAAAAAATATATATTTCGTGCTTTACTCCTTACTTAATAAATGTTTCCCAATCTATAGAAATTTGTTTAATCATCACTAGCAATTTGTGTGTGAAAAACCTGTAAGCCTTGAGGAAGTGGTGATGGAGGCGACGTGGTAATTAGTGGCTTCTGCCAGTACAACAAGATTGAAGTGTTATGTTCATGATCTTATCACTACAGGCAGGTAATTACATCTTACGGAGAAATCCTGGCCAAGCCCTAATCAATCAATGTCTGTCAATTTTATTCTATTCTGCTTGTTACAGCCAGAATTTAGCAGGACAGCAGGAGCTGTATATCTAACAGGTAATAAATTTGCACCCTGACATACTGTCTCCTATATTGAGGTCACTCCTTTTATCTTGAATCCAGTAGCATTGTGAATGTATGAACAGAAAAGTATAAAAATAAAAAAAACACTGTAATACTTTTGCTGGGTATTATGTCCTTAAAACTCAAACATGGTATAGTACTTGCTTCTATTCTAATAATGATTCTGTGTTTTCTGTCTGGTGGTGCAAACTGATGTTAATCCAAGTTAAGATCATGTGAATAATGCATGCCAAATGTCACAGCTCAGCTTCTTTATATGGCATTTATGGGACATTTTCAACATTCGTCTTCGTGCTGAAGGTATATAAGGTGCTACTGTAGATAACAGAACATGACATGCCACTTTTATCATTGTTCTTTCATTTCTTTCCAAGCCTAACTGCTTACATGTGTTTGTGGAGAAAAATAATAAATCCATTGCTCTACTGTATGTAATCAATAGAAACATTAAACTTTTGCTTAATATGATGAATGAAAATAAAGGAAGTGGGTAACTTTGAGGAAAGCATATTTGCTATGCAAAACACAACTATTATTATGATTATTATAAACATGACAGATTTAATTTTGTTGGATTTTCCCCACAGGTACATAGAGTTCAGATTAAGCGACTTCCTAATCTACAGTAGTATGGTTTGTGAAATGCTCAACATTTAGTAACCTAAACGTATTCCCATAATAAGCCTTAGCTTTACTACATTACAATGTATTTCAGTTTTTGACTTTTGGTCCAAACTAAATGTTAATATATCACCGCGTGAAACTACTCTGAACTGTGACCCCGCGGAGTTCTGGACAGGCAGAGCCGCGGTCATCTAGATACGCGGTTGCTAGGCGACGCCGCCGCAAGGCAATCAGCGTGGTCGAGTTGCACCTGGCGGCGTATCTATTTATTTGGGTCCTGACACCTCCGCACCTCGGACAAAGACAAGTGTGCGTGAAGTTCTAGGCAAAGACCCAACCGCAGTCTTCACGAGCAGCCAGCTCACAGAAAGACAGGGAGAGAGCGCGCGAACACCACGCATGCGCTCTCAGTTTACGTTAATACTTGAAGAAAGTACAGTAAGCAAACCCCGAGAAGATCAGAAAGTTTATTTTTATATATTTTCCAGAGCCCCGTTCCGTCTCAAGGTGACAGTGGAGCTCTGTTTATTTTGTGTTTTCAGTTTTCTTTTGTTTCTTTTTTAGGTTTTAATTAATAATCCCACTTCTCCAACGTCAATCCTCTCCAAACGGGAAGGTCTTCCCGTGCGTGTCATAAGCACTCTCACAGCCCCCTATTTTGTTGACCCTCTCAGAAACCCTGCGTAGAGGCTCTTATATATACTATTGCATCTCGTGGTGCGGTTCTCCAATCTATGCCAGATAACAGATTTTTATTTTATAGATCCTTATTGCCACCAGATGCTTTTGCTTTAATCCAACTCCACCACAGAACCAAACACAATTCTCCTTTCACTATCCCGGAACAAAATGCCAATTCCCGCCTTGGTTGAGTTATATTGTCATCTCGGACTGCAGTATACAGACAATACAGCTTTGGTTGCTACTCACTCTTACACAATCTGAATGAAATCTGATGATAATTTTGAGGTCACGTGTATTGTTTTGGAGTTTACCAGTATTGGCAGGGTATCACTTTTATCAACGAGCAGCTGCAAGCAACTGGACAACTCCATGGTTAAAAGGCGAGTGTATCCCTCTCTATAGCAACTCCACTGTCAGAAATGTTTCATCCTGTTTGTGAAGTTTAGGCTTGCCTCAGGATGCTTCTTGGGCACACTAGAAAAATTCTTGCAATCAATAAAGTTTTTTTTTCTTTCTTTTCATAACATGTGTCTTTTGAGGGGCTCTGTTTAGTAACGATCATGATACTCACTAAATTCTTTCGTCTGCTCCCATCAAGGGGTCGTAACGCCAGGCCATCCAATCTACAGTATATATAACATGCCACAAGTACCCATTGAATCGGGGCTTTGGCACACCTTTAGACACACCTTCTAACTAATTTTTTTATGATTTATTTTCTACATTCTAGAGCACTACTGGAGATTTCAAAATAATGAAATAACAACAGTCAGTTCTTATGTTAAGCCATGAAGGTCAGCTGTTCTAAAATAGTTCTTGCAGCAACAGTATTGTCAAGTACATTTGCAAAACTCATCAAGAACCATAGTGAAACTGGCTCTCACAGAGAACATCCCAGGAAATCAAGACTAAAACCTAACTCTAATGCAGTGAAGAAGTTCATTTAGAGTTATAAGCATCAAAAGTCACCAATTTACAAAAGACACCTCAGACTAGAGTCATTATGAAGGCATTAAAGAGGTGAAATAGCCGACACATCTCAATATTAACTGCTCAGCAAAGATTATTGCATATTTTGAATGCCTTCAGCATTGTTTTACAATGTCGAATGAAAGAAAAACCAGGAAAGACCATGGAATCAGAAGATTTGTCCAAACTTTTGACTGGTAATGTACCTGAGTTAAATAAATAAATAAATGTACAGCAATCTGCTGAAAGTGAAATGCACTTGCACGCTTGGCCGGATTGATCTTTAATAATGATAATATTGCACAAATTAATGAATAGCTAAGTGCCATTTAGGCAAGGTAATGGCCGCACAAAATGCAATTAAGTTAGTCCACTCTACATTAATAAAAGTAGCATGTCAAGAAGTCAAGATACACTCTTCTTATGTTTATCACTCAGCCCATTATTGTGATATGATGGCTCTAATATGCCTTCTCATATCTCCTTTTCCCTCTGCTCTTCCATTTTACTGGATGTATTATGTACCTCTCTTGCTGACCTTTAGCCCATTATGGCGCTGTAGCTCATGTTGAATCCAACAATCATGAACTGCAAAAAAAAAAAAAAAACCCATTTGAAGGAATTTGTCCATGGAGAGCTCCTTTGCAGGCCAATTTCACAATCTCATCTTGTTTTCAAGCTTACCAAAAAGAGATGGGGAAAATTGTACAATTGGATGGAGATTGGATGCTACCCTCCCCTTCCTATGTCCTCTCACTCCCCTCACCTGTATTGGATATATAATATAATTTGTGATTACTTTAGAGACATAGGAAAGGGCGAAGACGAGTCTCTACCCTCACAGCTGTGTCACTGCTGGATTGGTTCTTAATCAGCTGCACTATCAGCACAGACTGTGAATAAGTCCCTGATGGACTCTTCATCTTGTTGCACTGGAGTTCTAGAGTAAACCTATCATCTAGCATTATCCCCCCCACCCCAACACACTCAAGAGATAAAATGTGCTATAATATTTGCTTTTCTTTCAGGCATGGAATTGTGGAAATTGTGTTTTTTATCTGGTAATTTGTGAATTGCTGTATTCTGTTCCTTGTGGCTGATAGATATAGGCATACGAAAATAAATAATTCAGGCATGTTGCAAAGCAATTCTTAGCCCACTAATCTAGTTAGGTTTTTTTGTACTGTGATATAATATTTTATTGTAGAGATTAAACAGGGTGACCCGAAACTCTGGATTCATGGGCAATTTTCCGCATGTAAAATGTGACATTTTTCTTTTCTGTGACATCTCAGACACAACAGGGCTGAAAAAAAAAAAACTTAGTTTCAGGTTATCTGAGGTCGGAAGTCGGAATCAGCCCAAAACAACTGTTGCACTAAAGTAGGAAATCATCTCTGCATGTAACAACATTAGAGATGATTTCCTTCTTTAGTGCAACAATTGCAGAAATCATTTCATATTTTAGTAGAACAATTGTTTTGGGCCAATTCCAACTTCCGACCTCAGATAAACTCAAACGGAAAGTTAGTTCTGAAGCCCTTTTTGAAGAGACAGTTAACCCTCAATACAACATCGTTGTATCAGAACTGACATTACATGCAGAGATTATTTTTCTACTTTAGTGCAACTTAAAGGTGCTTCAAGGTTAGTTTTGAGTGTTTTGAAAGATACTTTCTCTTCAAACAGGGCTTTCAAACTAACTTTCTCTTCGAGGTTATCTGAGGTCGGAAGTCGGAATTGACCCAAAACACTTGTTGCACTAAAGTAGGGAATCATCTCTGCATGCATCATTGCTGATACATTAAGAAATGTTGTATTGGTATTGAGGGTTTTTCTTTTTTTTCTTCTTTTTTTTCTTTTTATGTATTTCCCCAAGGATGCAGCCTTTTTGAATATTAAATACAGTATATACTCTATATACAGTATAGAGTTCTGTTTGGATCAAAGATAAATGTAGATTAAAATATTCAGGAAATACTACATTTTTAGGTTAATTATTTAATAGGCTACTTAGCATAAACCTTTTACCTTATGTTTAATTTTTCAAGGTTGCTGTGGTAACTGGAAACTCTTTTTGTCACAGTTTACTATTTAGTGCTTAATACCCTGCATTATTTTATAGGGATGCTGATGGATAGCACAGACTGACGCTGCTGTATCTTGAGTCTGAAGGTCAGCGTGAGATTCTTTCTCCACCATTTATACAATACTTAGCTGGCATCTTTCATACTTTTTTCTCTCCTGTCCATTTTCAGTTAGATTTACTACTGTGGCATGGACCTTATGCGTCTTGATAATGTTGCATATAGTGCATACCGGAATATGACGATGGACTTGTAACTGTGCAATTGTTCATCAAATCACAAATCAAATCACTTTTGTCTACTCGGTGTGGATGAATGTATTACTTTTCAGCACATGTGACATCACAGGTGATTTGAAAGACCAATAACAGCAGGAATATTTTTGGAATAAGGATAGATTTTTATTTTCAGCACTTTTGTGTTCTTCCTAATAAACGTCATACATTTTATAGAAGAATTGGTACGTTTACATACACTCAGAATAACAGAATGTATACATTATTCATCTTCAATAGAAGAAAAAACGAATCATTTGGCACACAGGGTTATTTTCTGATATTAACACTAGATCAAAATCATACATACAGGGTCAGAATTATACCCACTTTGTTTTTTTAATTCAGTGCTGCCAAAAGTCCTGAAATGTCATTTGATGTGCAGAGCCCAAGGCCTCTCAACTTTCTGTAAAGTGATCATGTTTGACTGGTAGCTTCTCAATGCCAACATAAAACGTTTTGTTGACAGCATTCACAGGATTGATCAACATACAGCATAATGGGAAAGTTTAAACATTTCTGAGAAAGAAAATGAAAGATTTACACAAGTCAATTACATTTCTTTGGAGAATTTCTAAACACCTGAAGATTCCAAGATCAGTTCAAATAATTATACTCAAGTACACATTATTGGGAGTTGTGGCCACTTTTGCAAGGTCTGGAAGAAGACACAAACTGCTAACCTCAACTGAGAAGAAATTGATTCAGATGGTCAGGAACAATCCAAGAGTACCTGCAGGAACACCAGTGTCACTGTCTAAAGTCATGTGTATTTTAGACATATGGACGGAAAGGCTGCTGAACAAGAAAGGAGCCCTGCTTCAAAATCCACATCTTCAAGTTGTTTTCTTCTTCAAGATGTCTTCCGGAGGAACTTGCATGATGGAGGTCACATGATTGGTATGAGTTGGTACTGTTTTTTAAAAATTAAAAAAATTTTCTCATTAGCTTTACATTACTTTCGAAACATACAGTATGAGACAAACTGTTTTTAAACTTCCCACAGGAAGAATAAACATATAATGATCTGCCAATATACAGTATGTTTGAAGATTCAGTTTTCAGAAGTTTTTTGGAGCTTTTTGGAGTAAGCCATGCTGTGTCACGCATTTGTTTGTGCTTTGTAGGGTCATTTCTGTGTCTTCTGTATACTCTGTGTATTTATAGTAAACTATCACATTGATCAGGTATGTTGAGTGACGGTATAGCCAGGTCTACCAAAAGCGCTATATTTGTCCCAAACAATTATGTCTGTTGTGAGTTAATCTGGCACAAAATTGCTCTTAACATCTTTCTATTCAACATTCTGATTTAATTTATGGTGTAGATTTAAGTTCAGGCAAATATCGAAGGACTGGCAAAATGTCATTAAATTCTGTCGAGCCAGTTTTGTGTATGAAACGTAAAGATATCATTGAAACAGCGAATTCTGAAAAATGTACAGACAAAACCTTTCTTTTGTTTATATAGATGACTAGGATTGGTGATCACTTTTACCTTAAGCAGTTGAGTGCCACAGTTTCAAAATGATGATAAAATTTTGGAACTTTTTACAAAATGAAAAGTAAGAGATACTGTAATGTCTAGTGGTTACGACAGATACAGCTGTAAGTCTCAAAATAACAGACATGTAATTTGAAGAAGTGAAAGTGATCCTTTCCCTGAGCCAACATTTACCTAAAATTGGCTGGGGTATATTATACAGTATTTTAATTATGTTTAACTATGTTGACTTACTATTGGTTGAACAGTAGCAGGGCTGTTTGAAAGGTGCCAATTTTGGCTCAAAGTTGTATGGAAATTAAGTATTTTGAAAGTAAAATGAAATAACTTCAGACGACAGAGAATTATTTTGTGCATTACAGTTCCTTTGAGTGTGACCAAATTGTCTTGATCATGTCCGTGTGGATTTTGTAAGATTTTGCAGAATCAGAACACTATAACTTCACCTGCTGCACTTTTAAGACACATTGAAAAAGAATTTTCAAAAATTTGGTAGTTGATGAAAGAGTGACTTATTGTAGTACATGTATGTGCTCTAAATAATTTTTCCTCATAATTATCATCGGTTTAAAGGAAATAAGTTATGTTTACAGTATTTTATATGAAGCCCTGTTTTTAATAAAACATCAGATGAAAATGCTTCCATTGCAATCTACTGCATTCTTCTGTGCATAATCCTTAATGGTTCATGGGACCAGTCAGCATGCCGAGACTACAGTCAGCATGTAATAACAAATTCGAGTCGAGCTACAGGTAAGATTAATGCATATACACTTATCCTGCTTGTAGACACACCAAACCCAATTATTTGATATATTACCATCGTACAAACCTTCTATAGTGTTCTAATTAGTGAGATTTTTGTTCTTTTATCATAAAACATAGTGCTGTCCCAGACCATACTTAGTACAGTAATAGAGTTTTCAGCTGAGCAAGGCAACAAGAAAAGAGGACACTTCTATAACATTAAATGCAAACACCAAAATCACCAGAGGTGGAACTTTTTTCTATGGCCTGTGAAATATTCCGTGACTGGCAGATAAGCAAAGGCTGAGTCGAACAGGAACCTTTGGAATCAGCAGAGTGAAAATAGCACAAGTCATGGCTTCTTTCTTAGCACTTCCCATCCTAAAAAGAATGTCATTCATTTGTGATTATGTTGAAGAATATTTTGTGCACATGGCAGGGAGCGCAGCGTACTCTACAGGATTTTACTCAGCAATGCAGAAATGTCTACCATAAGAGACAAGAAAAAATGCAGAGCATCGTCACGTCATGAAAAGACATTGTTAAATATTAATTTCGGCTCATGGAAGATTAAGAGATTATCTATAATGCCAGTTCCACCCAGGCTCTCCACCAACTGATATTCCTTGAAGGAATAAAAAAAAAAAAAAAAACTTGGAGCATCAACAAAGAATAATATGCATCCTCATACAGAATCACTATGCTTTTCATAATAGCGTACACATGTGAGAATTATACAAGATTTGTGTGATGATGCTTGAAAGAATGGACGGCAACCACACCTAACTTGTCGCTTTACTGATTTCCAGGATTTGTACTCAGTATCAGTGCCATCTGGATAAGTACAGAGACACCTGTGCCTTTTGGGTGTGAGCCACTGGGACAGAAGGACTGCCAAAATAGATTGCCCTTCTCACACCATCAAAACTGTCAGAAAAAGGTACTGTATAGACACGTTTTTGTTCTTCAAAGGTCAAACAATGTTAATGTACCTGCAAAAGTGGCTTAAGTTCAGATAACATATATATCATTTACATGTGTCCTCTTTTCACTAAAGAAACACAAATGTAACCCATGTAGTTTGTACCGTAAACCCCTTGCTTAGTACAGTTCTTTCTGATAATGAAAGTAGAGAATTTGAGAGAGGGGTTATTGCAGGACATGCTTAACTAACCTTTGAGTAAAAAAAAAAAAAAAACTACTTCTCCACATTAAAACTTGCCAAGGACAGTCAGCATCAGCAGTTTTTCAGCTTAGGGCTTTAAGAGCTACTCTGTCGGTTCCTGAGCAGAGATGTCTTATCGTGCTAAAGAATTCACAATCAGCACTATATAGGGAGAAAGAAATGTGGCTGCTGTCTGTGCTGTGATTTTCTGACCCAAGCCTCAGTTGCTAGATTGATCATGACTGATTTTGTCTTTTTGTATGCCTATCTATGCCTACACTTGGAAACTTTGAAATTAACCCCAAACAGATTGGACATTATGTCAACAGACTATTTCGGTATTTCAGATTTTCCTGAAACTTCAGATCTATTTCACAAACCGCAGTTATGCGAGAAAAAAAAAGAAAAGAAAAAAAAAACAGCTATTGTTCAGAGGAGAATTGCTAGACTGGTTTAAGTTGACAGAAAAGTTATGGTAACTAGAGATAAGCAATCACTCTTTACAACAGTGATGAGCAGAAAAGCATTCCAGAATGCATACCAAATTTGGACATCATTTTTCTTACCCATTCCCATGTGATTCATTTATTGAATAATTCACGGCCAAACTACTACTACTACTTTCATAATATGTAATGCTTTTTAATTCAAATCTTCCAATGATCTTAATTGTCATTCAGATGAAACTTGGCCATTTTAGATTTCACAAAGACATAAACAGGTGTTTTATGCTAAAATGCAAAATTGTTAAGATATTGAGATGTGAATTTGACAGGAAATAATCCTTAATTTTTACATGGAATGCCTTAATGTAAGCAACGATTTTTACAGGTCATATCCTTCTAGAAGCTTACACCAATTTAAGTACTTAAATTCAAATAATTTGCATTTTAAATTATTATTGTTTGAAGCAAGTGGCCATTTTGGGGGCAAATATCAAATCATCTTTCCAAATAACTGAAATTTTTAGGGAAGCGAGATTGGTTACAGTTTGCATAAACTTCAGAAGTAGCTTCTTTGGCACACACATTTTTTGTATTATAAGTGTAACATAAAAAATGATAAAATCAGCACCAATACTGTGTTTTAGCAATTGATGAATGCAAAAAATTACATTGGCTGGAGATAAAATAAAAAAAAAGATGTTTCATAGAATAAAAAAGGATTCTTAAGGAAAGCCTGTGTGAATATCTACAGTTCACAAAGTTTTAATCTCTGAAACAGACCTTTCATGTTCCAACCAGCATTAACAAATTATTCAACAGAGGCATTGCCACAATAGCTCTATTATTCAACAAGACTTCACAGAATACAGCATTAATTCAAAGATGGAGGTGCCACTTGAAAGACATGTCATCTTTTCTCAATGTTACTGTATTTGTCCCTTTCTTTCATTTTACCAAATGTTATTTAATTTCATTTAATGAATTATTCTTTCTATGAATTTTAATATACTGTACGTATCTCCTTTATTATTATCTCTCCAATATTAATTTGATTAGATGTACAATAAAAGTAAAGTAGACATTATGTGTAGAAAGTGAGCTCAATTGCAGTTTTAATATTTTCTTTACTGTATTTAAAGTTCAATATAGAAAAATATATTGTTTAAAAATGTGATTGTATTTGCACTTCTGTCTTGCATAGTTAACTGTAATTGCACTAAAAGAGTAGGCAAATCTCAAAATGATCATCTCACGAATATAAACGTCATTATATTTTGGATTGTATTTTGGTTCATCCAGTTTTGCTCATATACAGTGTATATACTGTATACAAGAGAGAGGAAAATGCATATGAAAATGTTCAACAATACCAAGGTGCGATGCTGTAACCATCTGGAAGACATGACGTGATTTGTTTAATGTAATGTAAATATGAAACATTTGCTAGCAATAGTACTTTTTTATTTATTAATTAATAATGCAGTTATTTATGTTTTATCTATATGTATGAATTACATTTGATGTTGTTGTCCATGGGACACGTTAGTTTCTGTTATCACTAGCTTTTTATCCCTTGGAGTTAATAAGACCATTTAAAAAACGTAACTCGTCAAGTTACTGAGAAAGTACAAAGGGTAAAGTTCCCTCTACTGAAAACTCTTCTATGGTTGAAAACTGAGTCAGATGCCATGTTACAAGTATAGTGGAGAATAATGAGAATATTAAATGATGTCTTCTTACAGAAAGTTTTACATGTTAATGATTGGACATTTTGAAGTACCTTTTTGTTAATTGTTTATTATTTGGCTGAGATTGTGTGGTGCATATGAAAAAATTATGTTTAACTATGATTTATCTTGTAGTCAGAGCTTATTTTATAGAAACACAACACCATCTAACCAGTTCTCAAAATGAATAATAAATGATGTTTTGTTGGGGGGATTTATTAGCATTTCTCTCTCTGTTGTTTCTAAAGGAATTACGACTATACAGTATTGGTACACAGCTGGGAAGTGTAATTTGTTTTATAGTTGTGTCAGTTTTTAATTGACTTAACCTGATATTTGTTTATACTGTATATACCACTGTGCAACAGTTACTCCTGTTGGATGTGGTTCATGTGGTTCTTGGTGGTATGCTGACATTACCCTGGATACTGTGGCTCTTGATACATCACAACGACTTGCTGTCTTGGTCACAGATGCGCCAGCGAGA
>JAAGKR010007987.1:14417-33609 GCA_011419295.1 Clarias macrocephalus | reverse complement strand
CACACACACACACACACACACACACACACACACACACACACACACACTATCACACACACACACACACACACACACACACACACACACACACACACACACACACACACACACACACACACACACACACACACACACACACACACACACACACATGGTTTACTAGTAACACTAGTTCCAATTTTAAAAGTTGCACATGAAAGATAATATTGTTGTTTCTAATGATTAAACCACCGAATCACTTTTTTATGCCTAGGAAATTGTGAGACAACAAATTTGACAATTAGAAATGAACAGTAGATAAACCATGTGTTCATATCGAAAGCCCTGAAATAAATATAAGAAATTCTTATAGATACAGTACACGGAAACTTATTGTGAATGCAGTGCAGAGTGTTTAATGTTTTTTTTTTTTTTGCATTCATTTCTAATTTCATAAAACAGTTGTTGTAAATGTTGACATTTTGCTCACAAATTATTTATCTCACATGCCCTTCTTTTCTTGCAGAACTTGAAAAAACTCTAGAACCAAATGTAATAGTTAAAGAATGCATTTAATAGCAAAATATCACCCACAAAAATGACCAAAAAAATTATTTATGTCTTTTTTCTGTCAAAATAAATAAAGCAAAACAACACTTACGGCAAAAAGTGTTGCATATTGTGAATGAATGAAATAAATTTTGATTAACTTCAAAACCAAAAAAAAAAAGGAAGTTTACAGTTACAGTTTGCAGCAGAGATGCTACGCTAAGACAAAACTTTATCGTCACAAACAGAAATATAAGCTGATTTATCCACTATGGCAAAATTGTTGGAGATGGAGTCATAGTGCTGTGCAAAATAATACAAAAATCACTTTAACATAACCTAAAGAATTTTAACCTAAAATTTTTGTAGAAACAATTTTTTTTCTGCAGAAATTGATTGAGCCCATTTTCCAGTGAAACTCACCAAATATATCTTGTGATCTTGTAATATATTAAACCACATTTTTGCAATATATTACAAAAATGTAACTCATATAACAAAAATAATTTTAACATACTATTTTGGAATTTGATTTATCCGCTGTGGCAAAATTGTGGGATGTGATTTAAAATTTGACCTAATATTGTACTACAAGAACAAAACATTTTCTATTAGTTTGTAATACTTTTTACATCCTTTTTTCTCTGCAGAAATCGATTTATCCCATTTTGCACTAATATATCTTATGATCTTGTGATATGTGAAGATACATGAAGATATGTGTTTGGAAATCACGGCTGATTACACAAGCGTGATGGTTCAGTAGTGTGTCACACAGTCACACTGTCGGCAAAGTACTTCTTTATGGGTCAGGGGAAACTTCCAATAGAACTGATAACAATCTCTCTCTCTTTCTCTCTTAGTCATGCACTGTTGTTTACACTATAAGCATGTGTTATGAAGGTCTCTTAAGATTAATGACTCACATGCTGCATAAAAACCAAAGTTGGCCTGAAGCAATATATTTTAAAGCAATATTTTAATTATGCGTTTTTTCCCTCCCATTATTTGCTGTGCCCCAGAGCCAGACGATTGTGATGTTCACTACGATTGCAGGACTGACAGGTGTAGTTATCACCCTCGCCCTCATCCTCATCATTACGTCCTCCATGGAGGTCATTCGCAGGTCTTATTTCGAGGTGTTCTGGTTCACTCATCACCTCTTTATCATCTTTTTCATTGGACTGGTGTTACATGGGGTTGGGTAAGTATAAGCATTATACTGGGAACAGACATTTCACCAATCTGCCTTTTTTAATTTTTAATTTTTAATTTTTATTTTTTTGGTGTGTGTGTGGGGGGGGTGGGGTGGGGGGGGGACAATTATAATGTAGTGTATTAGTGACTTTCTGGGAAGGTAGTGAATTTCTCTGAATCTATGTGCATCTTTAAGGACGATGTTAAATCATTAACAAAAATCATTGTATTAGATTGATTTATATAAATATAAACATTTGGAGAAAATAAAGAGAAAGTGAAGCAAACACACAAAATTGTATTTTATAGCAAAAATGGTTTTAATCCTGTAAGCGCTTAAGCGATTAGCAGGTCTAGACTTGCAATCCTATCATTTTTATTCTCTTTCCTATTCATTTACCTTTTATTAATAAGCAATATGTTTAAATATAAATGAAGGTATAAAAAGCCTGGGTGTTAAGGGGATGTTAATTAAAACTATAGCTTTTGCTGGAGTTATAAAGTGTTGAGTAACAAAGAAATGAAGCAAACTTATAGTTATATCACACTGACATTTGCAACACAGTGATGTGGTAAACACCTAACCTTCCTCTGTGTGTGTGTGTGTGTGTGTGTGTGTGTGTGTGTGTGTGTGTGTGTGTGTGTGGTGTGTGGTGTGTGGTGTGTGATGTGTGTGTGTGTGTGTGTGTGTGTGTGTGTGTGTGTGTGTGTGGTGTGTGTGTGTGTGTGTGTGTGTGTGTGTGTTGTCACATGTCAGTCGCATCGTGAGAGGCCAGACTCTTCTGAGTCTGAAGCATCATAAGCCTATAAATTGTAGCAGCCGGTTTCAGACATGGGGCCAGGACCCTGACTGTCCTGTACCAGATTTTGCAGGAAATCCACCAGGGGTAAACCAACTTTCATTTATTACACAATCTTACTGAGTAAATAAGCTCAGTAGCATTTAGTGAAACACACATCAATACATAATGCATATATAGCACAGTATTGTTGCAATACAGTTGAACAGTGCAATTAGTAAAAAAAAAAACACACATTATATACTATACTATATATATATATTGATAATCTTACATATATTTATAATACACAATGGCACAATTAATGCACGGCTCCTAAAGTCCTAAACATTATCAGATACTGTACAGTGCATTCAATACAAACGTTTCAGTTTCGGTTCCTGCTAGACTTAAGCTCATTTGTCTCCAAGTTAAAAACACACTCAGGCTCACATCTTATTATTGACTTGACTTGTCAATAAGTTTCTACTTTAATTCCTATATCACCTTTGATAGATCTCTAGTTTATTTGGGGTTATTCCCCAGCTGCACCAACCCCATATTTCTGCTGATTGCCTACTTTTTAATAACTTTTTTCTGAAACTTGCATTCAAATGAGCTCATGATGGCCTATGAGAAATTATAAGGAGTTACATTTTTGCGTAAAATTAAAATCTGTTCCTTAGTAGACATTTGTTTTCATTATGTTGTTTCACTTTGAACATGATATTATTTCCAACATTGCATTATATTTTATTTATGCTTCCACAGACGTGGATGTGGGTCGTTGGGCCGATGATTCTGTACCTGTGTGAGAGGCTCGTGCGATTCTACCGCTCGCAGCAGAAGGTGGTCATCACCAAGGTCAGTGGGAAAGACATTCAGCACCACCAAAGCATCTCACTATTAGTCATCCATATTGGGTAAACAGGTATACTGGGGGGGGGGGGGGGGGGAGTTTGGGAATGATGTATCTATATGTATCTATTGATTACTTGGGTGCTAAAGAAAATCTCAAAAATAAAGCAGAACTTTATTTAAGAGTGTAACATATACTGTACATAAACTTTCTGTTTTACAACTTCCCTTTCACTTTCATTATCACTTACATTTGAGCTGAGCCATTACATTACAAAGGGAATTCCAAGCCATAACTACTCTACCTCTTTGCTTGCTTAAGTCAGGTACGAACTTTGTTGTATAGCTCAGATTGTTTTTGTTTGGTTGTTTGCAGGTAGTGATGCATCCCTCAAGGACCCTGGAGCTGCAGTTGAAGAAGAAAGGCTTTAAGATGGAGGTGGGTCAGTATGTCTCCGTGCAGTGTCCATCCATCTCACAGCTGGAGTGGCATCCTTTCACCCTGACCTCTGCCCCCGAGGAAGACCACTTCAGTATCCATATCCGTATTGTTGGAGACTGGACGGAGGCCCTGTACAAGGCATGCGGTGGGGACAAGACCGGAGGTCAGGAGGCCTGGGAGCTTCCCAAGTAAGAATCCATGTTTAACTGAATGAGGAATCATTTGTATAAAGATCTTATGAATAAAAAAGCAGACTGAAATCCACTCCAATTGCACCACAAAGCACAGAAAAACATACGCCGATCAGCCATAACATTATGAACACTTTTCTAAGGAAAGCAGCAGTTCACCTTTTCAGCTATTAGAGCTACGGCACTGGAACAGACTACACGTGCTAGGCTACGCTCCCCATGTGCATCAACGAGCCTTGGCCACCCAGTTCTTGGCCACGGCTTCCCTTCCTTTGACCATTTTGGTATGTCCTGTATGTCCTGTTCACAGCAGACTAGGAACTTCCTACAAGACCTGCAGTTCAAGAGTTGCTTTGACCCAGTCGTCTAGACATCACACGAGGACTTAAAACCAGTCAACCAGCAAAAGACAGCCAAGGCTCACTGATACACGGGGGGGAGTGAAGTTCGGTCCGTGTATGTGTCTGATCCAAAATAAGAGCTGCTGTATCTCTACTTGCTGAGAAGGTCATTCTCTTTATACTGTATATACCTGTTATAACTGTTTATACTGTTGTTGTAACCATAATATTGGATGAAGCCTTTTACGGTCATAATGTTATTTATGTATTTGTACGTGTCTGTGTGTATTAAAATAGTGCATTTTGCATGCAAGTGACAGCCACTAACTGGGAAACTACATTCTTGTGAAATGGGGATGTGGCTTTAGCAGGGTGATACTGTTCTTTCGAAAAAAGAAAAAAAAAAGAAGAAGTGAGCAGATTGAAGAAGACTTTTGCAACGATTTCAGTGAGAGCACACGGCAATCACTGAACGCTGATTTCTTCATCACAAAATTTTGTCGTTACCTCTTTTAAGAAATGATGTTTTGACACGCATAAAGTAGATTCAAAAATCTTCACAAAGATCACATAGTATGGTTGAGACAACAACAATAACAATAACAATAATAAGGAGAAGGAGAAATAGAATGTAGGGGTTTTTTTCCAAAGCTGTAACGTGTATATGGGTTTCCTCTGGGTTTTCCAGTTTCCACCTTCCAAAAGCACTCATGGATTAACTACTGTAAATATCCCCGTGAGATGCAGCATGTGGATGTGTGTGTGTGTGTGTGTTTGTGTGCACGGTGACCAGCAATCGACTTCCAGAGTGTAATCCCATTGTATAGTGTTCCACAGATCTGCTCCAGATCCACCATGAAATGATAAAGTGGAATTCCTATGATGATGATGTTGAAGTTTAAGATTTTTTTGTTGTGATCCTGTGTGTGTGTGTGTGTGTGCAGGGTGGCAGTGGACGGCCCCTTTGGCACGGCCAGTGAGGATGTGTTTCGCTATGAGGTGGTCATGCTGGTGGGTGCAGGCATCGGTGTAACTCCTTTTGCTTCCATCCTTAAGTCTGTGTGGTACAAAACCGTACAGCAAAACACCAACGTGTTCACCAAAAAGGTGAGACTTCCTCAGTTTTGATGAGTTTGACAGTTTGCCACTGTGCCCTGCTTTGTAAAAGAGCTTATATGAATAAGAGCTTATGCTCTGGGGGAAAAAAGAGGATTAGCTCAATTCAATTCAATTCAAATCAATTCTATTTGTATAGCGCTTTTAACAATTGACATCGTCGCAAAGCAGGTTTACACAATCAAAAGAATTATTTAAGTATGAAATGTGAGTGTGTATGAATCAAACTGATAAGACTGCGCACTTTTTTAAGGATCAGGTTTGTTTACATGTATGCAAGATAAAGCATTACTGATCTAAATCATGACTGAGGCTTTGCAAGTTCTTCTCCAACAAATATTTTATTCAAAAGTCTCAGTAGGAGTTAATCCCACCTACATCCTGTAGCTTTGTACCTAAGAACTGCTGCCGCCTGGACTCATCTCAGATCTCTAATTCACCATCGTTCTACTCAGACTAAACATCCTTTTAAACACACGGTGTTGCTTCAATCAATAATATAAAATTGTAGAAGAGGAATCATTTATAATGCCACTTTCTAGTGTCGCTCAAGAGTCTAGTTCCACATTTCTTGTCACTGAGTTGATCCCTTAAGGCGTCGTATTCTGCGGCCGTTTTCACGGGTAGTGGTAAATCAGTGGTTAACTTGTTGTTGATCGGAAGGTTATGGGTTCATATTCCAACACTGTCACTGCTCTTAACCCTCAATTGTCACGCCTCAGCTTTGGTCATTACGCACCTAAATATACATCCAGATTTGTTAAAGTATAATGACAATTATAATACAAGTTCAAATGTTCAAGTCAAACCGGGACTTTTGATTGTGCAGAATAACAGAACACAGTTATGAGAATAAAACTCCCTTTATTTCTCTATATAATCCCCTGCTGCACTAATGCACTTATCCGTGTGGTTCACTAATGCAAGGTAGAAAGTTTTCTCAGAACACCAGACTTTCTGCTTGACTTCTGAAACACTGGCCTCCCAGGAACTCCTTTAATGACCCACACATGCGGGAAATTACAAAAGGAGTTCCACTCGCTGAACTGCAGTTACCTGCACCATCATTCATGAGAAGTCCTGGGTTGACTTGAACACCTCTTGTATTGTACTAAATCAATAGGTAAATCAGAGAAAAATACTCAAGTCAGTATGTGTATCCCTGACAGATCTACTTCTACTGGCTGTGTCCGGAGACTCAAGCGTTTGAGTGGTTTGCTGACCTGCTACAGTCCTTGGAGCGCCAGATGGGCTCGAAAGATATGAGTGACTTCCTGAATTACAACATTTACCTCACACGCTGGAAGGATCAGGAGGTTAGAGACACTTCCACCAAAGTACAAAAATACAAAGTGAAGAAAGAAACACACATGAGATGTTTATTATTTAATTTTTTTCTTCTCTTTGAAATAGAAAATGTGTAATTATGCAAAGCATTTGTCCATTCCTGGTACACAGTAGGATTAAATGATGGCATCTTATAGGAGTAACAGGAACACATTTTGTATTTCGTATAAAACATTTCAATCATGGTCTTTCTCAAGGCTGCTCACATAAGAGTTCAATATGAAGCTGAAAACGACCCCATCACCGGCCTGAAGGAGAAAACTCGGTACGGAAAACCCAACTGGGACAACGAGTTTTCCACCATCGCCACCAGTCACCCGGGGTATGTGATCGACGATATTGATTTTCTGACTGAATAACTTCAGTGTTCAAAGATTTCTGATAGGATTAAACAGGTGACAGCCAGTGTTGAACCTCAGTGCTACCGAAGATCTCATTGAATTGAAGCCAAGCACTGGAAAACAATATAGCAAAACTGATCAAACACGACCAAAAACTGGCTGTACTGTAGTTTTATATACTGTAGATCGAAGGAGGCTGATCTAATCCCTGATCTACAGTATATCTCTAACCACCACCGCGACACCGTTTATTGGACTGTGCGCAAATCTTAAAATAGGAAGGTAGATATGTTTGTATTGACATTTTGCACTAATTCTTCTCCGAACCTCCTTCCTGCAGGTGTAAAGTCGGGGTGTTTCTCTGTGGACCGACTCCTCTGGCAAAGGCACTGGAGAAACAATGTCACAGCCAGTCAGTCGCTGGAGCTGAATTCATCTTCAACAAGGAAAACTTCTAATGGATAGACAGGCATAAGATACACGCTACTCAACTAACTCTGTAATGTAGGTGTGATTACCAGTGAAGAGGAAGAAGAAAGTTTACTCCAAACATACGGTACTGTGCAAAAGTTTTGAGCCTTGTTTTTTTTTTTTTTGGCTCTCCTTTCGTGATGTATGAACCATTCAAGCATAAAGAAACATCTAACTAAAGGCATGAACCAGTGAGAAACAGGTGCAGATGATGACGCATGACCAGGGGAAATTAGGTCGCTGCTGAGGTTGGTACATAAATAACCAATTTTTAAAAACAAACATCTGTTTACATCTGCATCATTTAAATTCATTTTTTGTAACGAAATGAGGCATGGCTCAAGACTTTTGCACAGTACTGTATTTACTATATAATTGAAGTGTATTGGTGGCTACTAAAATTCATTGATATACTGTAAACTTCAGATATGTGACAAAAGTGTCTTAAAATAGTAGTAAAATAATGTCTTAAAATAGTGTGTTGAGATTATAGTCTGAGGTAATCACACATATTACAGGTGCACTGGATAAAGTTTAAACATTATAAATAATTAGAAAATGATTTCATGAGACAAAAGATTGTCACACACTTGAATCTTGAAGTGCACAGTGAGAATTATGAAAAGCTGTAAAGATAATTGTTTTGTATTGGTATGTTGAGTGGCACGGTGGCATAGGGGTTCAATTCCTGCCTCGTGTCAGTGTGTGTGTGTGTGTGTGTGTGTGTGTGTGTGTGTGTGTGTGTGGGGAGTTTGCAGGTTCCTCCCGTTTCCTCCCACAGTCCAAAGACATGAGGATGACGCTAACTGGTGTTTCCACTGTGTGTGAGTGTGTGTGTGAGCTTGTGTGCCCTGCAGTATACAGGGCGTCGACCCCTGCCTCATGCCCGGAGTTCTCTGGGATAGGCTCCAGGCCTCCCGTGACCCTGTACAGGAGTGATGTATGTTGTCTAGCAAATTTGGAATTTCTTATCACGCTTTCTCTCTGTTGTCATCTGCTTAAGTAATCCGTAGACTTGCTTCTTTTCTTTCTTTCTTCTTTTACACATTATATTTACTATACCAGCAATCAATATGTATAGACAGTACAAGACCTGCAAGATAATCTACTAGAAGATGTGCAGCAAATAAGACTAAAACTAGTTTAAATGTCAAATTCCGTGGATTTTGGACAATAAGAAAAAAAAATCACTGTCTTTAGGTAAAATCTAAATTTTTTACACATTTTTACACTGTCATAATATTCACGTCTTCATTCTACAGTATGTATACTCTATGCTTTTTTTTTCTCTAATATTGTGGAAGTACGTGGGGAAATGATTTTGTTGCAGAATTGTTAGAAATAGTTGCCTGGTGTTCACAACATTAATGGCCTTTCAAAAGCCTATTTCCTCTTTTCTTTTTCAGTTGTAGTACAGTAAGAAGGAAGTATGTTGCAGATTGTGAACAAGTTATGCTTCATAATGCTTTACTTATATAATAAAAACGATTTTTTTGCTCCTGATATATTGGATATATAACAGGTAGGATGTGTGCATCTGTGTGTGTGTGTGTGTGTGTGTGTGTGTGTGTGTGTGTGTGTGTGTGTACTGTATACAGGAGTTCATCATTTTGCCTGCACAATGACAAACTAAAAACAAGTGAATGTCGTGTGTTGTTCATTTATATGTCCAATAAATAAATAAATGAATAAATAAAGACTGAAATCGCACATTTGCATAAATATTCAGGCCCATCACTTCCCATCATCCAGTGCAGGTCCAGACTCTGGCTGGGTCGCTCCATGACTTGCACGTCCTTGTCCTGAAGCCACTCCAGTGTTTTCGGGTGAAATGCATTGGGTCATCTCATCCTGAGCACTCTGGAGTCTTTATATTTTTTTTATATACACTCTGGAGCTCTTTATGTTTCCGCATCAATTTCCACCTCTAATCTCCCAGTCCTAGTTGCAAAAGAAGATCGCCACTGCATAACTATAGGGATGGTTTTAATTTAGTGATGTGCAATGCCTGATTTCCTGAATATAAATAGTTCAATCTTTGTCTCATCAGACCAGAGGATTTTGCTTTTCATGGCGTTCGGGCGTTTGCCAGCCGGCTGTCATGTGACTTATAGTGAGGAATGGCTTCTGTCTGGCAGCTCTCTAATAGAGGCCTGATTGTTGGAGTGCTGTGGTGATGGCTGTCCTTCTGTAACGCTCTAACATCTCCACAAGTAAACTCAGGGTCTCATTTATAGAGTCCCTTGGGTTCTTGGTTACTGGTCTGACCAAATTTATTCCCTTTAAGAATGATGGAGGCTATCGTGCTCTTTTGCACTTTCGATCCTGCAGAAAGTGACTTCCTCAGATCTGAGTATTGGCATGGTCCAGTCTCAAAGGTCTAAAAATAATTCTCTTGACCACATGGCTTTGTTTTTACTCTGACATACACCATTTAGGATGAGACCTTATATAGACAGGTGTGTGCCTTTCCTAATTATGTCCAGGAAAATTTACACATTTAGGCACCAGGTAGACATATAGTTGTTCAAGTTGTAGAAGCATTTCAACAAAGAGTCTGAATGCTTATATATATATATATATATATATAGACAGATTTTCCACATGCTTTGAGTGTCTTCACAAGCTGTCAGTGTTATTGACATGAAGAAAATGCTAGTGATGTTTAAAGGGCATTTTAAATGTCATGCCATATTTAATTAACATTACAAATAGTCTGTAAGAGAATAATAATAATAATAATAATAATAATAATAATAATAATAATAATAATAATACAGTCATCTATAAACATATTTAAGAGTTATTGTGAATTCTTCTACACCAAATCGATGAAATGTTCGGTGTGTCCAAAAAGGGACTCATTAACTACAAATTAAACATCACAACATTACTCATTCGTTTATGAATTAACAAATATTAACATATAACTTATAAATATATACAAATTAACATATAAAATTAATATGTAATAAATTAAACATGGTTAATTATTCATTTATGCACCTTTGGGATAATGTGAAATGTGTATTAAAAAAGAAAAAATGTATGGTCGCACAAGTTTCTGTTTTAGCTCCCCCTACTGGACAACATTGCAAAATTCAGGATATGTTCTCAAACTTCTTTCAATTACTGATTTCGACTGATGTGTTTATTGTGAGAATCTGATTATGCTCTTCATCGTACTTTGAGCTAAACATTAAAAATCCATAAGCCTTTATCAGGTAAAAAACTTAGCTTAACTTTTGTTTTAATAATTGTCTGGTAGTGGTTTCTGTAGATGTTACCCATCAAATTTCTGGACTTTTCTGAATTTCTAGACACGGAGATGCTTGAAAATGCATGCCAACTTTTACACTCCTTAATCAAACAAGGCCTGTTTTAAATTACGGTCTGTTGATTATCCATACCAAACTTCACATGAATCAGATCACCCATCTTGGGGCAGTTTGAAAAAAAAAAAAAGTATATTTTTAAGAAACCTAAATATGCAAAATTTTCAACCAACTGCATTTGGTTGGCTGAGGGTCCCCATGCTTGCTTATTGCATAAAATATTATTGCATTACACCGTGCGGAAGCGCATTGAATTCAGAACAGAAAAAAAATCTCATAATTATAACTTACTAACTCATAATTATAACTTAATATCTCATAATTATGACTTACTATCTCATAATTATGACTTACTATCTCATAATTATGACTTACTATCTCATAATTATGACATTCTGATCTCATAATTATGACTTACTATCTCATAATTATGACTTATTATTTCATAATTATGACTTATTATCTCCTTATTATTATAAGATCCTGATCTCATGATTATGACAAAAGTTAGGGTTCGGTCATCGGGACAAGACTGGGACAACAGAGCAAATATTGCCGAATTAAATTTTCTTTTATTTCTTCCTTGGATTGAGACACTGGGAGATATTAATGTCATTGAGTAATTTAGATGGTAATAGTAAATTTAACTAATCATCAAGCTAAACAATAGAATAGCTCCATGAGTGTGCAATGAGGCACTTTCAAGAAAAAGGATGCGGTAACTTTCATTTCTGATGTCATGCGCTACAGTGTCCCCGTGCCACAGACTGCTCCCCCTTATCTCATAATTCTGAGATACTAAGTCATAATTATGAGATACTAATTAGTGATGGGACGTACTGTGCCGATGCTTCGAAGCGTGTGTCGAGAAATCCAGGAAGCGTTTTGAGGCTTTATACTTCACAAAAACTAGTAAAACTGCAGCTATTTTAAGGGTGATGTCGTGAATGACGTTTGAATCCTCGCTGCGATTGGCTGTTCAGGAAGTGGTTAGAATCTTGCTGTTATGTATTGACAGATATAAAGGCCAATCTCTGTGTTTTTTTTTTTGTTTGTTTGTTTTGTAGGTGCTCTACAGTAATAGTATTATAGGTTTTTTGCTGTGTTGTTTTTTGTGTGTCTTTGTTTTGTAAATATCTGTGAAAAAACAAAAATAATAATACATATACAGTATATATTAAGATTAATATTGTGCAGAGATTATAACGCCCAAGGAATCTCTGAACAATTCGTGGGTAGTATTGTTTTTTACAATACCCCCCCCCCCCCCCACACACACACACCACAACTACCAGGTGCACAAGCACATACACTGCCCTTCTTTTCTTTCCTCTTTTCAGTAACACAGCCTCAGTTTGAACTACCTTACCTTACTACCTTAAACAACACCTTTAAAATTAATTGGCTTGGGAATTTTATTAATTATCCCCCTAATCTAAGGCTCTACATTTCCATGCTCTTATTCTTTGAAACTAACCGACACAGTAGTTGAAGGAATTTGCTTTTCTATAGAGCAACAAAAATAAATGATAAAATCAGATCCCTCTTCCAGAGAGAGGTCATTACAATTCCTTATGCAATATCATATTGTAATAAGATTGTAGAGGATTTACCCTGTATGTATGGTCCTTGCCTCTAAAGTATCTTTTAATGCATAAAGTAAAACAAATAACATACAAATTAATACACAAATCTTATCCATCCAAAGCCATTTTTAGGAGATACAAGTCAGGCATTGAAGTGAATTGTTCTTTTTGTCAGTCTGATGAAGAAAACATGGAAAATATTACATAATTAACTTGTGCTTACTACTAGCTAAATATCATATCCATAAACAGAAGTTTACTGGCGCTGAACCTTTTTTCTTTGTATTCAAAAATGATCTAAACAGATATATAGAAAATCTACAAGACTCTTAATCCTAAAGCGATGAAAACTGTTTCGCTGTACTCTTCCTTTTATTATACCCTGGTTTTATGTTTGCATATATAATTCATTTTTTCTTTTCTCTTCTTCTTTTTTCCTTTTTGGTTTCTGTTTATTTGATTGATTGTATTGATTTTTATGTGTATAAAAACTGTATTTACAAACAAGCACATTAACAGGAGGGGACAAAAACAGATGGTTTAAATGGGCTATTACAATAGAAAAATGCAGTTTAACGAAAGTCATGTATAATTCCCAGGCCCAACCTACAGAAGGGCAAGACAGCTTTGAGAGGATCAATACAGTACTGGTAAAATGACTACTAATGCATGTGCTCATCTTTTAATTTTGTGTGCAAATGAAGAGTAGAGAAATGAACCAACTGGCTGGAAAACTTCAGAGCTTTATGAAGCTTCATCTCTCCATCACTAGGTACAAGTCCAAAAGCAAAAGAAAGAAAATACTGACACCATCAGGTCAATCAGGGTCATGACTTAATCGTTTATCAAACAATCCTAGCTTGGACCTAGATAAGGGTTTCTGTAGCTGCGATTGAGCTTTATACCAGTAAATTTCTATTTTATTTAAGGTGTTTAATGCTGCATAACAACCAGTAAAGGCAGTAAAGAAACCTCACGTCATCAGTTATACAACCCTGAATTTTATTCAATCTGAACAAACACATTTGTTTACTATTTTACTACGCATTTACAGTCCTGCTACACAAAAAACTAATTTAGAAGTTAAAAATCCAGAATGGCAAACACAAGCATTTATTTTAAAATATTAAAGTACTGTGAGCAAGTGAACTCAGTCACACAAGCCTGAGCCCAGCAACCCTGGGCTTTAATAACACTTTGTTTCATTAGGCTAATAAGTTCCTGGTGACACCTGCTGTCTGTGCATATATATATATGTGTGTGTGTGTGTGTGTGTGTGTGTGTGTGTGTGTGTGTGTGTGTGTGTGTGTGTGTGCGCGCGCGAGTGAGTGCACGGGCTTGATTCATAAAGCAACGGCAAACACACTAACGACACAATACATGGTCCGGTTCTCCCATCTGACTGTGCAGCTTCCTGAAAAAGAAAAGGAAAAAAGAGGCATGATTACAAACGTCGCTCGCTGATTCAAATGTCTCCAGAGTACAACTTGCTTTTTTATTGTGTTGAGATTTGCAATATTTTCTACCTTACTACATATTTATAAAATATTCCATCAATCGATAAACATTTGTAGTATTTGTGAGGAAAAATGTTAACACAGGTAACATCTTATAGCATGAGAGGAACAAAACACTTTGTGCTGTTATAGGAAAATACAGTGCCGTGAAAAAGTATTTGCCCTCCCTTTCTTTTTTCTGAAATGTGTCGCACTTAAATAATTGAGATCATCAAACACATTTTAATATTACATGAAGATGATGAGAGTAAATACAAAATGCAGGTTTTAAATGATGATTTCATTTATCAAGAGAAAAAATATCTAATATCTGTTTGTGCCACTCATGGCTGCAAAAACAGCAGTCAAGCGTTTGTGATAACTGGCACCAAGTCGTTCACATCGTTGTGGATTAACTTCGACCCACTCTTCTTTGCTGAGGCTAACGACGAGAGTTTATTAAACATGGACGCATTTAACAGTGATATTTCCTCTGCCCGATGTTGACACAATAGATTTTTTTTTTTTTTTTTTTACCTGTTACTTGTCTATTTAAAACCAGTGAGCATCAAGCTGGCTGACTCTGCGCTGATGAAAAATGTATTTACCATGACTGTAATACTGTATAATACTCTGGATATAGAGTACCTATAATACTCCACTCCAAAGCTCTACCTCTAAGTACTTCATTTTAAGCAAACTTGTTGCTTTGTATGATAATTCAGCCGTTTACACCTTTTCTACACTTTTACTACAGTCAAAGCGGTAGAAATACTCAGGATTAACAGTACCGATGTCTCCGCTTACCGTCAGTGGTGGTGTCCCAGTAACAGGAGTTGGCCGTGTGGAGTCCTGCGCCACTCTTCTGCATTATAGCGCAGTTAACTAAACACACACACACAGTTTAGAACTATAGTTATGTTTACACTAAATGTTAACATTTAAAACAAAACAAAACAAAAAAAATGATCATCATTATACTGTACATCATTACCGATGTACTTGAAAGTTTTCCCCTGTTTAACCAGCTGAGTGAGAGAGTGCTCTACAATGCTCGCTGTCCACTGGTTGACTTTGTTTTGGCTATAGTCCACGCCTCCGATGACTCCCTCGATGCACTGTCCAAAACATACACATAAATGAAATGTTAATTTAAAAACAAATGCTAATGCTTCAGACGTGCAATCTGATACATAATAAAACCTTTAATTCAGAGTACATTTTGAATCCATTTTACTTTTGCCTGATTATGTCAATTCCCTTAAATTACCGATGTGTGTTACCTCTTTAACTGCATTACTTGCATCATCAGGACTGAATCCAACCTGAAAAAAACAAAAACAAAAAAAAAAAACATTTAAGAGAACATAAAGTCACTCCTGCTCGTTTCTATCAGAACTCAATACAGTCCCACGTTCTTCCCATACAGTGGATGCATGTCTTTACTTACAATTTCTAATCCTTTAAACCACACTAGATTTATCTGTTCGAATGACGCAGACTAGTGCACGGCTTCTCCAGATTTTTTACATCGAGGGAAACTTCCTGAATAAAATTAGATGCCTGTGATTACAGTCACAGTACACATTTAAAATGAAAAATACCCTGTTAAATTTATTTGCGGAACTTTCCGGTCATTCGGATGTAGGTGTGAAACACAATGTGTCGTATTAACGGAACATCCTGGATTTAGTCAACTTTAACATTTGGAATTTAGAACTCGTTTTCTGTTTAAGATCAACCCGTGCAGAATAACAGATCACAAATATCAGAGTAAAAACTACCTTTATTTAATACTAGTATTTTATTTAACAAACGCGCTTATCCCAGCATTTCACTAGTGCTTGGATATCATCAAGTTTTCTCAGTACTGAAACATGCTGTCTGAAACGCTGGCCTGCCAGGAACTCTAATAGGCCAAGAATATGGATATGGCTTGGAGTGAGGTCAGGACTGTGTGGAGGATGAGGCGATAACGCCCAGCCGAGTTCCTGTGATGTTCAAGTGTGCACGGTCCTGAATGCCTTCGGTGATCAATCCAAACTTTCTACCTTGATGGTATCCAAGCAGTGACACACTGGAATGAGGGCATTAGTGTAGCAGGGGATGATATGGAGGAATAAAGAGTTTTAACTCTCATAATTGTGTTCTGTTATACTGCACAACAAAAAAGTCCCAGTTTGAGTTGAACAGGCAGAGCTAAGAGCTTGGGGTAAAGAGAAGGGGCGGGGTTAAAGGGGGTAAGTGATCCGGGGAGATCAGGGGCACTGTGGCGGACAGAGCTCTGTTGAATCACCCACCGCTTCCTTCAAGTAACAAACGGTGTCCATAGAAACATCATTCAGCCACACCCGGAAATCTCTACTCTACATGACTGCAACGGAATTCTTCACAAAACACCCGCATTTGTTCTTACTGAAAGGTCCCCACGCTGGATGCGCTGTAACGCCTCACACTCGACATCCTCATCTTATTAAACTAACAAATTATTCAACAAAATTTCTCTCCACGACGTCATCTCTTTGCGGACACCGGGCTCTGTATGTGGAAATATCGTTTGTTTTCAACCAATCAGTAAACACATTAATGCCAGTTTACCTCGTCTCCAGAATTGAATTCCTCCATTTTGTTCTTTGTAAAAAAAAAACAGAAAGATAAGCGTGAAGACAACAAGAATGGATTGTCTCTATCCGGAATTCGGCACCCAGTTGGCGAGCAGTAGCGCGCATGCGTGAAATAGTGCGCATGCGCAGAGCTTCGTTACGGTTCACTGTATGGTTCAGTGTTTTGGTGTCGCCATCTAGCGATAGTCATCCATAACTGCACCATGCGCTGTTGAATTCCTTATTCTGATAGATAGATAGATAGATAGATAGATAGATAGATAGATAGATAGAGTACTATATTAATCCAAAAACGATAAGTGTAATGTTACAACAGCCAGTTCACAGATTATACAACAGTTTGATGAAAGAAATGTATAAAGTTCAAGAAAATAAAAATTTTCGATGTAAGCACGAGTGTATGCATTAAGCTAGTTTCAATCGTTTAGGTGGCTTTTTGTATGATTCTCCCCATGCTTTGTGGGTTTCCTCTGGGTACTCCAATTTCCTCCCACAGTCCAAAGGCCAATTAAACGAACTGGTGTTCCACAATTGCCCGTAGTGTGTGATGTAGGAATGCAGGAGGTCCAAGCACAACGTTGACTAGAGGACACTGCTTGTCCTCTACCCTAGGTAAGTGACACACACCTGACCATCCACATGATGTAAAAAACCTGAAAGAACCTGATTCATCAGACCAGGTCACTTTATACCACATCTCCATGGCCCTGACACACACATATCATATTCATGATTTATATATATATTTTTTACTTTACAGCAGCTCTTTGCTACAGTAGCTCTTTTGTGGGATTGTGGGGAAAAAATGGGTTAAGCTTGGCTTGCCAAATGCATCAATCAGCACTGGGGGCCAATGACTCTACAATCTCGCCAACTGGAGGCCAATATGCTTCCATGTAGTTCACTAGATTACCTACCAAATTGTTCCGTATATACAAGGTGGGTAAAAAGTAACTATTGGTAATAAAAATTGGTAATAAAATCCATATTTCTAATACAAATTTTATGAAACCTCATGAATGGTCTCCAAGAATTCTAGATCTCACTCCATGTGATTTTTTCCTGTGGGGCTACGCAAAGAAGGAGGTGTACAGGACAAAGCCTTGCACACTGGAGGACTGGAGGCAGTGCATGTATATGTACAATTTGTTTCAGACATATGGACTTGATTAGCAATTTTTAATGCCTTGTTACTTGTCACCCACCCTGTACTGTATATCCCATAACGCAATCAACCAACCTGTAAATATAGAAGCAGAAATCTCCAGGGTGACAGGAAGCAGGTTCATTTTTCCATGATTCAAAGAATAATAAAGCATCGGTTTAAGGTGAAACAGAAGAAGAAAAAAATCCTAAACTCATCAGAGCTTAAATTTTAAGAACGAGAATTGCAGACTGAATTCACTGAATTCCTTTTTACTAACACATTTCATACAATATGTGAAAGAATAAGAAAAAAATATCTGACATGATGAAATGTTCAAAATTATTAAAAAGTGCAAAGGTGCATTAATATTTTTATATAAGAAATAAATAGTTGTAGTTTTGTTTAGGTACATTTTATGATGGATTTTCCACAAAGCTAACCCACTGTGACGCATAAAATAATCACAAAATGCAACCACATGACACAAAAAACCACAATAAACACAACATCACAAAGAATGCACATGGCTATCCAGAGCGCTTTGGAAAATATTTCAGATTTGTTGCATTAGATGTCAGTATATTGTTTAGCTTTGACTTTCCAAGGCACATTATGGCTGTTGTTTTTAATCCAGGTGTCCACAAATTGTCGTGATCAGCTTTTGTTGTCTAACACAAAAACAAAAGGCTCTGCAAGTTCTCAGTCCAGATCTGAGCAAACACTTTTAGGTTTTGTGTTGTCCTTCCTTTAATACTAGTGGAAACATTCTCCGTAAGCAGAAACAGAAGTCGCTGGTTTTGGACAGAGTCAGAGTAGAGTGCAGGTGGCTGAGCGGGATCGGAGACGCCGAGAGTCAGAGGCTTCAGCGCCGCGGCTCTGCCCTACATCTCCACTGTCTGAGCTGATGCCTTTCTCAGCGGGGCTTCTCTCCTCCATTGGGGCTTCGGCTTTCTCCTTTTGGGTGGAAGACTTTCGCTTGAAAAGAGAGATCTGAAGGCATACAATAGCAGAAACAAAGAAGAACACATTAATAAGCAGGACATTTGGTGATTCGCACAGGCTAGTCATGTGATACAGTATATCATCTACTGACTGGGGAGAATGAAGACTAACCTGTGCTTCCTGTATGTTCACAGGGCAACAAAACACTAGCAATGCACTACCTGACAGACACCCGTGATTACTGGGTGTGTCGCGGTGATAGACAAAGGATTAGGGATGGAAATCACAAGGGATCACCCATACAAAAGTATCACGATACCCAGGTGCCGTTTCAGTTTGTATTGTGATTCTGTAAGTATTATGATTTTAGAAATATCTCAATTTGATATGAACATTTTTTAAAGATTTTGTTATAATTGTAAACAAACTTAGCAAACAATTTGCTCCTACC
>JAAGKR010007987.1:0-14397 GCA_011419295.1 Clarias macrocephalus | reverse complement strand
CCCCCCCCCCCCCCCCCCCCCCCCCCCAACATGCTGTGCTGCCTGCTAGTGTGACTAGTGTAACACACGTCCCCTGTAGGATTAGAGAGGAACTGCAACATTTTACCACCTCAAATGCAAACATATAAGCAATACTGGTCAAAAGTTTGGACACACTTTTGGATTTATTTTCTATATCCTCGGACAATACTACTAACAACAGTCAGTTTTGTTACAAGAACAATATTGTCAACTGCATTTGCAAAACTCATCAAGCACCATGATGAAACTGGCTCTCATGAAGACCATCCGAGGAAAGCAAGACCAAAACTTAGCTCTGCTGCAGAGGAGAAGCTCGTTTAGAGTCACCAGCCTCAGAAATCACCAACCCACAAACAGCACCTCAGATTAAAGCCGTTATAAAGCTTTACAGATCATCAGTAGGAGATACATCTCAATATAATTTAGATGCATTCAGTAGTTTAACAATGTAGAAAGAAATAAAAATCATCAGGAAAAACCATGGAATTAGAAGTTGTGTCCAAACCTTTGACATTAAAAATTAATAGAAAAAGAGAATAAATAAATACGTTTCGGAGTTATACATGTATTGCCACATTAAAAAGAACCGCAATATATCAATTTTTCTGTACCGATTTTTCCCTATTTCTGACATTTTGACATCATGTCTGATTTTGCTCACTAAATACGGATTGCTGTAGCATCAATGGGATTCAAACAACCAGTGTAAACGCTTTCCTGTTGTGGTTTGTCTGTACACGCTGTTCAAATACCTTGCTGGTCGATCCAAATAAGCGCTTTGGTCTCTCCTGCTTGGCTTCACTTTGGTCTAGATTCTTCTCAGTAAGTGGACTAGAAGTGTCTTTATCCTGAGAATCTGCAAACATTCGAATTACACGTGCTGAATACTGGCACACCTAGATAAATAAAGCAAATCAAGCATAATAACTAAGCACAAAAAACACTCGGACCTTCAAAAATAATTAAATGAAATAAGTTAAAGTATCATATTGCAATATTAAATGCTAAAGAATAACAACATTTTCAACCTCCTTAAAATTTACTAATTTAAATCAAATCAAATTTGTCTTTGCGTTTAAAATAAAATATTTGAAGTTCTCTTAGGTGCACTGCTGTCTGCAGAAAAAAAAACCCAGACGGCCTTGATGAGAGGCAATAAGAAATAATGGCGGTGTTTCAGAGACAAAAGTCTGAAAGTCTGAAACCTCCATCAGTTATGCAAGAAAATCGCTTCTAAATTTGCAGGAGGTGAAACGGTACACATTCATCATTTCGCTTGATCCTGGCCGTAGTCCCCATGGATCTGTAAATCTCTTGGATGAGACAGGATCTAGATCTGTGCACACTATTCACTCCTTCTTTTACAACTAGGAACAATTTCAAGTAGCTGATCCACCTACTGGCGGGTTTTGTGTGATGTGGGAGGACATATGGGGAGAACATAGAGAACAATCTTTACATCTAATACTAACCCAGTACTCCACTGTGAACTCCCACTACACCCGGTGCTGTCACAATAAAATGTAGAAAAACTGAAATCCTGACACTTACCCTTGACTTGTTCATCATGCACAGTTGCCTCTTCTAAATCATTCTTCACCTACAACAAACAGATCCAGTAATTACAAATTCCAAGTTTATTATGCAATTATATGAACCGATGTGTGTGCAGTCACCAACTGATTCATTTAGACTTTGTATTTCAATTATTTCCAATTCAGTATGTGTGCACATGACCTTTAACCCATAAGTGCCTGTAGGATGGAGTCAATTTCAGCTTATTTCAAACCAAGGATAAGATTTAGGTTGTTTTTTAGAGCTATAAGTGCTGTCACATTTCCAGAAGAAAAAACATGTGATCTGATGAAATCTACAGAAACTACGAGGGACATTAAAGTCAAACTGATTGTGCAGAATAACAATAGAGAGTAAAATCTCTCTTTATTTCTCTATATAATGTCCTGCTATACTAATATACTTATCCTAGGATACCATCAAGATAGAAAGTTTGAGAAATGATTGGACTGCCTGCTTCACGTTCGAAATGCTGGCCTCCCAGGAACTGCTTTAATGGCCCAAACATGTGCAAATGGCTTGGAGCGAGGTCCAGACTATATGGGGGATACAATACATATGTACATATACGATACTGTGTGGCAATAACTCCCAGCTGAGTTCCTGTAATGTGCAAGTGGTGTTGGTGAATGATTGTGTGTACAGTTCCCACAGACAGATGCGTCTCTTCCGCAAGTTGTCGACAAGTTATCCATCAATTTTCAAGGATCAGGTGTTACACTTGCCGAATGTTCGCAGGAACTAAGGACTTGAATGAGTTAACAGGACTGCAATGGGCTTCGAGCCACCTCGGCCGGGATCATCACACACGAACAATGTCTTTAATACATTTGCAACATTCAAATGTTTCTGCAAAGTCTCATCACTGTACTGTGCTTGAAGTTTTCTGTAAATGTTTTATGCCTTCATTAACCAGAAATTTTTATCATAAGTTTGATTTGCACGTCCCTCCTATTTCATATGTACTGTAAGTGTTGAGGTCACCTGAGGTGTTGGCTGGATAACACAGATCTCTTGCTGATTGGTTTGTTCCATTGGCTCCTCATTACTTTGCTCTTTTTCACATTGCTCCTTCTTTTCATCAATCTCCTGTTCCAAATCATCTTCTTCATCATCCTCTTCGTCTTCAGTCTGCTCTTCATCTCCAGTTGTCTCGTCATCACTGAACTCTATGGTCTTGTGAGTGGAGATCTGATAAGGACCAGAAAGGAAGAGGATAAGGGCACTATAGTATAAAGCACTGGAATACATGAAGACGTTAATAGGAAGACGTCAAATCAAGGAGGCAAGGGACGTTTTGGAAATTTGTTTACATGTAGTGGGGAAATTCTACAAAAACACATTATACATGAGAAAGACTCTCTCACACACACGCAACACTACCAAAAACACACAATGTGCCAGATACTAAGAGGATCTATGCTTGTTTATCTGCTGAGGGGGGAATTCTCACCTCAAACTGCAATCCACTTCCTCATTAATGCTGTGCATTGCTGAATATTTCTAAATTATAACATCGTTGAAAACGTACAGTAGATATCACTCACATTCTAAGAGCATTTGTTCGATACTTACTAACATATTAATATCCGTTGTTTAAAATATTAAAGCATAATACATATTTACATAGATAAACTGTACAGAGGATTCTCAGCAAAAAAAAGTCAATGATTTGTATGCAGGAATGTGAACAAAATAATAGTACAGACCAAAGACATAGAATATAACAAATTAAAAATAAATGATAATAATATAAACAGAAATATGGGACAGAGGATAAGTGGAGAAATGACATACACTGTAGGAAATACCAGCTGTTGGCATTACAGACATCCACACAATGAGATTTTTTTTTTCATTAAAACTTTGAAATTCTATGAATGGGATGGCTGAAAAATCAAATGTGGTCATCACACAGAGAGTGGAACAGACTCAGATTAAGGCAGGTGGATTTATTTTAAGTTGAGATATTGAGGGAGAACATCATCCCAGAACTGTCGAGGCTCCTGAGACTCTGAGTTTGACCGGTGTTTTCTAGCCGCGCCCTTTCCACTCCTCGAGGCCTCTCGCTTTGATTTAGATTGCTTTGATATTAAAGGAAGCTTTTTGTTTCCTTTTCGGTTCTTATCTGCAGCTTCTATTTCATTTTTATCTTCTTGATCATCTTCTTCTTCTTCATTCTTATCCTCTACTGCTTGCTCACCTCCTTCCTCCTCCTCTTTTTCATCTTCACTGTCCTTTTCTGGTTTCCTTCCTTCACTTTCTTCATCTTTACTCTCCTGCTCCGATTCCTCTACGTCATTATCCTCACTTTCCTCTTCTTCTCTACCACTCTCATTTTCCTCTCCATCACTACCTTCTTCTTCACTTTCCGTTTCTCTTTCCATTCCCTCCTCCTCTTCCTCACTTTCCTCCTCTTCTTCATCCTCTTCCTTTTCTGCTTCACTCTCTTCCTCTTCCCCCACTTCCTCCCCACTCTCATCCTCTTCATCCTCAGTCTCCTCCTTTTCTGTTTCACTCTCCTCCTTCTCTTTTTCACCTGCTTCCTCTTCTTCCTCATTTACCTCCTTCCCTGTTTCACTTTCCTCTTCTTCATCCTCACTATCCTCCTTTCCTGCTTCACTCTCTTCCTCTTCATCATTACTTTCTTCTCCATCTTCTTCATCCTCACTCTCTTCTTTTCCTGCTTCACTCTCTTCCTCTTCATCCCCATCTTCCTCATCCTCACTCACATCCTCTTCATTCTCACCGTCATCCTCACCATCCTCACTCTCATCCTCTTCATCCTCACTCTCATCCTCTTCATCCTCACTCTCATCCTCTTCATCCTCACTCTCATCCTCTTCATCCTCACCATCCTCACTCTCATCCTCTTCATTCTTCTCATCTTTTCCTGCTTCACTCTCTTCTTCTTCTTCCTCACTCTCTACCTTTCCTGCTTCACTCTGCTCTCCTTCCTCGCTCTCTCCTTCCTCACTCTCCTGCTCCTCCATTCCACTCTCCTGTTCTTCTTCCTCACTGCCTTGTTCCTCTGCCTCACTTTCATTTCCACTTTCCTCTTCATTCTCTGTCTCACGTTTCTCTTTCCCAGCAGATCCCTCCTCTTCTTCAAAACTATTATGTTCTTCTTCTGCTGCTTCTTCCTCTTCACTCTCATCTCCCTCACCATGATCCTCTGTGGTTTCACTAACAGTTTCAGATCCGAAACTTTTGCTCTCTTCTTCACTTTTGTCCACTTCTGGCTCACTGCTCTGGCTCTCCATCTGTCCATTTGATTCTTTACTGTCCTCTTCCTCAGCACAGCTCTTTATACTTTCTTCATCTTCTTGCACTGAATTCTGAGTCTCACTTAAATCTTCGCCCTCTCTTTCCTTCTTAACATGACTGCTCCCATCTTCCTCAGGCTCTGTCTCACTCCCCTTTCTTTGCTCTGTCTCTGTCTTACTTTTTGCCTCTTTTTCCAGTCCTTCCCTGTCCTCCTCTTCACTCGACACTCTCCAAGTTGTGTCATCTTGATCTGTCATCTTGATCTTTCTGCTCTTCTCTCGTCCTTTTTCTAATCTCTCACTGTCTGTCATCCCTCTACTCTCCCCCTCCTGACATTCCTCCTGTGATAACTGACTAGTATCATAACTCCTGGTGTCTTCTTTTTTATCTTGAATTTTCTGCTCAGAAAACTCAGACAGGCTCCTCCCAGTTTCCTCATCTGAAGCTGCAGGCACAGGCATTACATTAATCGTAACCGCTGTCCTTTTGCTTACTTTCCTCTCCGGATCGTCACTGATCGAGTGAGCATTTGAGTTTAAACTACTAGTCTGTGAGGAGGTGATAGATGCTGCTCGGGACAGGATCTGACTGGAGGCTACTTCTTTCAGAAGACGCACAGGACTCTCAGTTGGCAGGTCCTCTATTAGTGACATCACTCCCATGAGAGAACTGGGCAGTGTGTCCGCTGATTGTGACCTCACGCTGTCTGTTGAAGTGCCTACTGCTTCAAAGTCAAGCTCAAGCCCTTTAGTTTTCTTTTGTGTGACCACGTTGTGCTCAGGTTTGGTAGACTGGGTCTTCTTGGTTGGTACCTGTGCTTGATTATTCAGTTCACTACTAGTATCGCCATCCCATGTCTTTACATCATGCTCACTGGTACTATCCAGTGATTTGCTTTGCACAAGTATTGGCTTACGTTTCACTTTCACTAGCTTGCTTTCAGACTGAGCAGGTATGTGTTTGACCTGTGTGATTTGAGTAGAAAACTCTCTAGGCAGCTCCTGCCTCCTTTTCTCAATGGCTTGTTGCTGTCTTTTGTCAACTGACCTTGCTTTGTATCCTGCTTTGTATGAATCATCTTGTTTAAAATGTTTATGCTTTTCTTCAGAATTATGAAATTCATCCTCGGTCTCAGTTTCAGCACATTTCACTTTACTGGAATGTACGTTTACCCCAGACACGATTAAGTCCTTGTGACTTGGCTGGGCTTTACCTTTAGGCTTAATCTCAATTTCCTGGCTTTGCAAGTCAGGCTTAGGCCTTGACTTTGGCTGGCTCTCTGTTTTAGCTCTCTGTTTCCGAACTGTATGCCTTTTAAGCCTACGCTCATTCACAGCGTTTCCTTTATCACTGTCACAGCTCTGAGAACTTTGTTGTGGAATGCTGGAAAACTGAGATGTGCCACTGTGACTTCCTCGAAACTCAGTAGGGAAGGCCTTGTATGAACTGAGCCCTGTCCAGCCTTTATCAGTGGCAGGATTTTGTATGAGCTGCTCCATGACCTTACTGCACTTTTCCCCAGATTTAACCTTCTTCTGTTCAAGCACCGGAAAGCAGAAGGGAAAATGAAAGAGTGAGAATAAGAAGGAGTGCAGAATAAACACAAAGATGATGAATAACAAAAACAAAGCAAAACAAAAGCTGGAGGGTCAATTACAGTGTGTTAAAATGTAAAGTTTAGTATACAGTATATATACTTAAATACATATACATGTGGATAGATAGATAGATAGATAGATAGATAGATACTGTACTGTAGATTTAGAGAGACAAATATAGAGAGCTTTCATTACAGCTTATTATACAAAAAAGTCACCATTTCAGAAGGTTCAAACTGATAGGTTGCATCAAGCAAAGAAAACAACTAAGGATATCTGAAATTACTGGAACTGGGTTACGAACCCTTCAACACCTGGACGGATAGACAATAGACAATAGACTCAGCAATGTTATGTGGCAATAAAATGAAGTCAGCTGACGACCTGAATATACTGAATGACCAGGTTATCAGGTATCTATGGAGTTTTTCTGTAGTTCTGGGAGCATGAGGAATCGCTTTCACACATAAACTGGCCACCACAACTGGTTATGTAATTAAAGCTGAAGGTTATAGAATGACATTTTAGAGGGTCTGGTTTCCAGCACTTTAGGACTATGTCACATCTCATAACAACTGATAGTGACTTCTCCATTTCTCCACAGCAAACCGGAACGTAACATACTGGAAACTACCAGAACATACCGGAAACTACCAGAACATACCCGAAATTAGGGTGGAAATCAGAAAGCTTAAAGTTTTTGTTTTTACACATACATACACATACATACATACACACATCTATACAAAAGGTGCCCAAATGGAAAAATTGATCTTGTCTGTGTGCTCACTGTAAGGGTCAAGCATTCAGTGCTGTATCATTCCCTGATCTGCTACACACAACCTGACTCACTTGTGGAGAATATGATGAAGGATGATTATATCACTTTTCTTCCTCTCTATAGAGCAGTATCAATGTTTAGTCTTTACACCACTAAACCTTCTAATATCTTTTTGTTATGGAGGGGTTTTTTGCACTGTAACACTGATGTCCAATACTCTCTATGTAGATGAAGACGGATTGTTTAGTTGGATTATGCAAATCCTGTGTTAGAAAGCATCATTATTCCTTTATGTACTGTATATTTATCATTATAAACACCACTTAGATTGCTTACTGTACCTTCTGAACAGGAGACAAAGTAATAGTCTTCTCACCAGGATCCAGCTTCATTACATGAGTCTTTTAAAGCAGAGGGAAAAAACACTATGAAAAACAGACATTTTCTCTTAATAATACTATAATTATCACATATAATCAGGTCTATCGATGCCATCACACAACACATAGACTGTTAAAGATAAGAATTTTTATCCCAGTGTATTATGCCCAGTGTATATGATTGCAAATTATCCTACAGTATTTATTGTTTAAAATATAAACTCATATATGTTCATTATTTATTGATCAGGTTTAAATGAGGAAATTCATTAATGATAAAATGCTCCTTTTTGTACTCACTAAATTTAATAAATCAGTGGTTTCTCCCAAATCTTTCACACTTTCATTATCTTCATAGGTTTCAACAGGAGTCTTCCTACATACTTCAAGTTCCTCTGTGACCTTGCCTATCAAAACACATAAAATACACAGGACGGTTAAAACATATCAGTATTAACAAATGTAATCAATAAAATTAAAAGTGTTTCTTACCAGTGCTGCTGAGAAGGCCATTCCTCTGGAAACCATTTGTTGTTCTCTTGTTTAGTTGTGAGGGTAAAGTCTGACTGGAAGCAGGTAGAGACATATTAAGATGACCTGAACTAAGAGGTGGAAGAGTCCGGAACATCATCCCAAACTGCTCTGGAGAACGCTCCTAAAAAGGAGGAGACAATGTGTTTATTAGCGATGGTACTGATCCCAAACTCAGGAATGGAATCAGGCTTATGTCATTAATGAATGATACGATTACTACCACTAATAATAGTAGTAATCGTATGGGCGATTCAAATGTTGCGGCCCATGGGCGGCACAGTGGTGTAGTGGTTAGCACTGTCGCCTTGCACCATCAGGGTCTGGGTTCGATTCCCAGCCAGGTACGATTCCCGTCTCTTAGTGCATGTAGTTTGCATGTTCTCCCTGTGCTTGGTGGGTTTCCTCCAGGTACACCGGTTTCCTCCCACAGTCCAAAGACATGTAGGTCAGGTTAATTGGCGTTCCCAGATTGGCCGTAGTGAGTGTGTGTGCCCTGCGATGGATTGCCACCCTGTCCAGGGTGTACCCCGCCTTGTGCCCTAAGTCTCCTGGGATAGGCTCCAGGAAATGAATTTAGAAAATTTAGAAAATTGTATACTAGATGTGCCCAAGACTTCACAATCTAATTCATGATCATTTTAAAAAGATGTCCTACAGCATCTGTTGAATTTTGGAATAAACAAATTTTTTTACGTGTTACCATTAAGTGTGCGGAATGAAGACGCAAAAACACTTTTATTAAGTACATTTCAATTGCACACTCATAAGCATGTATTAAAAATGTACAGCGCCAGCTGTTGAATTTTGAGATGAACTAGTGATTTTTTCAAGGTCAATTTTTTTTATGATATAAGGCCGTTTTCCATTTAAATTTCAAAGTAGCATATCTTCTCCTCCCGTGGGCCGATTGTAATGAAAGAAAACCTCAAGCTGGGCCAAATACACCTGTGAAAACCCCATTAAAACTAAAATTCCAAAAAACATCTAGATGTGTTCTATTACTCATCATACATCTACCAAAATTTTTTTTCTTCAAAATATCTTCAATCTACAGGCACGCCCACTCTACACTTTTATATATATATATATTAATTTTATATATATATATATTTAAAAAATGTGTAAGTGTATTTTTTGGATAAAATTTATTTATATACATTTTTGCCTCTATAAGTGAAATGGCTTAACTGAAAAAAAAAAAAACTGTGTTTAAGCCTTGTATTTTTTCATGCTTTTTAGAAAAAAATAATAGCAATAAAAAATCACCTGTCATCTCTGCATGAACAAAACAATAAACCTTGTGGTGGACTGGATACTACAAAACCCGAGACCATTTTAAGTTCTTCTCCTGTGAGCAAGGAATATGAACCTTTGAATCTTTGGCAAACCCTCAAGCTTGCACATGATCAGCCTCATATTATTATTCATGCTGATGTTTATACATCATATACAGAGATATACCTGCATATTTTTTTGCACTTTGCAGTTGCTACATGATTGACATACAGTAGGCATACAGTAGAGGTAAGGTATGATTAATAGAGTGGACAATGTGCGCATATAATCATGTGCTCTGTATGTGTGCTATGTTAAACATCCACAAACTGGAATATTTTAGTTGGGTTTAAACCCAACATCTACCTTCAAACAACAACTCAACCTTCCCATGCAAAACAAAAAAGTTTAACAGTTTCTTACACTTTCTATTCACTATCACTGTAGTCATTATAATAAGATATGTTCTAACTGACTCACCCGCTCTCTGCGTCTGTCCCGGGCTGACAGACTTCTGTTCAGGCTGTGTCGAGACTCCGCCTCCCTGAGCAGCTTCTGCAGATGGTCTTCAGTCACATCATCGTCCTCAAGTATTACGTCTTCTGACCTTCTGTGCCGAGGTTTAGCCAACACTAACATGTGACACCCACCACATGTAACCTAAAAACAAGACAGACACCGAAACAGAGTACATGTTTGATGTATTTAGATGAAATAACTTGTAGGATATATAAGAATAGATGACGAAACCTACAGCCTGCACATTATATTTGAGGAATCGTGGACACAGGGTTGGTTTGAATTGGTTGGCGAAGTACTCCTCCCCTAGAGCCAGTTTCCCATGGCGGCCGTCACCGAACGTGTAGAGAAGTCCACTCTCTGAAATGAACAGGCTTTAATTAGAATAAAGGTACTCACTCCATAATTATATTACTACAAATAACCAATATATTTTTCAATGTAAGAACATGTAGAACTGCACCTATATTCTGTACATATATTTAGGCCCAATACATGGTATTAGTGCTAAAATGTGTCTCACCTAGGTGAAAAAGTACATTTTCAGATAGGATTATGAGACACCATTTTCCATAATATTTATGCTTCTTATCTCCTGATCCAATGATTAATTTTTGGAAATATAAATGTGTATGCATATTTAGCAAAACATATTTGCTAAACACAATTTCATGCCCTTTTATGTCTGTAGTGTACATAACCTTTTTGAATTCAAATCTTTCAATGATCTTAACAGTCATTCAGATGAAATTCCACATGAAGATTTAGATTTCACATGAAAAGACATAAACCTGAAAAATGCTAAATTGTTAAGATATTACAACATGAATTTGACATGGTTACGGGCACTACAGATTTTTTAGATTTTTAGGCTTTTCTCAAAAAAAAAAAAAAAAATTTAAGCAGCATTTTTTTACAGATCATATGTTTTTAGAAGCTTACACTAATTTTAGTATCAATACCCAAAGAAATATGAAAAAACAACAAATTTGAAATTTTTAGGAAAGAAAGATTGGTCACTTCCATGTTGCATAAACTTCAGTGCTTGTTTCTTTGGCACACACATTTTCTATATTATATGTATAACATAAAATAAACAAAATCAGCACCAATGTGTTTTGGCCGGTAAAAATGTATATATAAAATAATCAGAACAAACTTCTATTTCACTATTTACCTACAAAATTCGATTATGCAATCTTTTAATCTGATATCATTTCGAGATTATTTCATGGTTAATATCTAAGCAGAAATATTTCTGATGATTTTTGTTAAATAACCACACACATTTCTTGTTGCTATAAATGAAATGTCTTTGTTTTCTTTATTTTGCCATCAGGAAATTAAAACATTTGCACTGGACTACCGGGTTAAACACTTACTGAGGAACACAAATCAATGGAAGATTAAATTAATCAAAGTTTGTTTGTCTATCTGTAGCTCATGTAGCTGTTCTTCTGCTTTATAAACAACCATGAAATATTCTTTATGAGCATTAGTTACATTCATCGTACAAATAATAATGACAATTTACTGCATTTGAAAGCAACAAGAACAGTATGTCTAAAGGGAACATTAATTAACCACATCACATGTAAAATGAATAGATGTAATAAAAAAGACCAGTTTAATACAATAAAAGAGGTAATGAATAAAAGATTCCTGCTGAAAATATCCCAAATATCAAGGGGCCTAAGTGGTCATCCCAGGTATGCCACATACACACACACACTTTTGGGTAAAGTTTTCAACTAGCAATGATTGCGTCTCGGATTAATCTCATAAGCTATGATATTACCTCTGCAAAGGAAAACTCTCTGGCCTGTGCACCCACCCTTATCCTCAGGAGGATCACAGCCATAAAGACTGTTGAGAGCAGGTGTTCCAACTAGACGAAGAATTTGGTCTATCACTTTGCAGAAATGTACTCACAGGAGCGGAAACACCCATCTGATAGAACATGATATCAAGACCGCATGCAGGTTAATGAGGAGAAAGAGGCCTAAGATGGTATTAAAATCTCTTTCAAAAACTTCCAAAATAGAATTATAGTGGCTACCCCTGTGCAGACTGGATGACCTTTTGAGTAGAACGCTTTTGGGTGAAGCCCACTTCACCTCGACCCTCAACCTCCCAAAAGGAAGCAAAACCCAAAACCAGATTTAGCACATACAGCAAAGGCCATTGGCAGTAATGGGGTCTTCTGCTTTATTCTGCACTGGGTATCTGCAACACTGAATAGATGTATGGACACTGTCCTCAGACTACATCAGCAATCAGAAGCAGCATACTTTGATTCACGTCATATAAATCCACTCACACAGATGGCCAGACCAGTTATTCCATCTGCAGAAAGTCTTAAGTGAATTCTAAAGGGTAGGACTAATGGCAAACCCAAAAGTCCTATTTGGATCTGACTGAAACATTATAACTCTTACCTGGCTGGAGCTATTGAAAAAAAAAAGTTGTCAAAGGATTTGTGCTAAGGAAACCAAGACCTGCATTTACTAAACGTCTCAGAATCACTCCTAGGAATCGTGCTGAAAGTGAATTTAGTGCTAAAATGCTCCTACCTCAAGTAAGACATAAAAGTTATTTATAAAGCTATCTACTCTTACTTTCAGCGAAGAGCAGAACTGCTCCTAGAAGCATTTTTTGTTGTTTTAGACTGTGGAAAATCAAAATGGTGAAATCCGTACCAGTTGCATGAAAGCTTTATGCACATAGATGAAATTTATAGACACATGACTTGACTGCATAGCATTATTCTTTTCAGACTGATTTCAAATCAATAGTTTCAAGGACCCATAATAAAGCTGTGAGAAGGTGAGATCCGTTTGCTTGCGGAAAAGGTATTAATTTGTCAAGAAATAATTAAATGAAAATTATGTTCTACTCTTACCTCTACAGATAAAAAGATTGAATGGATGACAATTTGTGAAACCATCAATGCCAACTGTTCGTTTGCTACACGTATCCGTGAGGAGGTGTAAATTTCAGCATATAACGTTATCTTGAAAAAAAAAGTTGTGTTTAAATGTTAAGTTAATTAAATTTAATATAAATATCTACCAATTAAGTAATAAAATTACAACCTCCGGAAGACCCCTAAATTCTGATTTAGGTAGAAGTGATTTCATATTTTAAGAAATGTTGATAAATTACTCTTACTCCTACTCCTAGAAGTAGGACCAAAATTGCCTCACTCTGAGAAATTTTGGCCACCTAGGAGTGATTTGTTACTCCGAGATGCTTAGTAAATATGGGCCCAGACTTCATTCGCTCTTTAACCTTGCACACAGACATATCAGAGGTGGTCTTGGGCTCCCTGCTTTCCCAGACTGCTGACAGAGAAGAACATCCCGTTTTGTACACAAATAGAAACTGACCCCCACAGAGAGGTGCTTTGCTGACATGGAATAAGAAGACCTACTGTAGCCATACTATGGGCCATACAGGAGTTGTAGTACTCTCTCTGTCAGACATTGTAAATCATAACCCATTGAATGGCAAATGCCAAAGATACTAATGTTTGTGTAGCCTGGCGGTTTCTCAAAGTGCAGGATTTCTCTCTTCACATAATAAAACATTTTGTCTATGCAAACACAGTTATGAACAGGAAAAGCCTGTGCTTCTTCAAGTGGCCCTTGCCTGACAAAAACACTGCCATATCAAAAAAGAGAGACTGTCCAGCACTCATCAAACCAGGCTTCCTCTCATTTCCTCTCCACCCTTTCCTGCATTTTGTATATTAAAAAGAGCCCAACGGAGGAATGTTAACTGGCATATTTGTCTCTGTGTGTGTGTGTGTGTGTGTGTGTGTGTGTGTGTGTGTGTGTGTGTGTGTGTGTGTAGAGCACTGCTAAGTGTGCCACTACAGTGTTTCATTATGCAGACTGTATGAGGTCAGTTGTTACTATAGAAACAAAATCATATCAGAACAAGTGTACTAATATAAACCTATTTATACAGCCAGCGCTACTGACAAAGCGAGTGTTAAAGACAAAGATTTAAATGTCATAACAGAGAGTTAAAATGTACAAACAAACAGTAATTGCCCAAAATGTTAAAAAGTAAAAATGTTACATGTACAGATGTAGCATATACAGCATGTACAGCATGTAGCAGAACACGGCTTAGAAGTTCAACAAAAGTCACACAGTAAGTTGGTACAGTGAGCACTTGGAGTACCTGTGAGAACCGCACTGTGATTCTCTCCACATGCTATGTGCTTTACTCTTCCTCTGCGGAAATGTTCCACCACTCTTGGCACACTGGACTCAAAGGTGAAGGTGCCATGACCTAGCTGGCCAAACTGTCCCAGGCCAAAGGAATACAAGTCTTTCTCTGTGTCCAGTCACATCAAAAAAAAATAAAAAAATTAAAAAGTACACAGTACAATGAATAACAATACACAGAAAGTGAGTCAGACAGGCATTAATTAATA